>PVJX010025280.1:0-27102 GCA_004027295.1 Dolichotis patagonum | reverse complement strand
ATTGATTACTCATTAATCCAGCAAAACAAAGGATTAATTAATCTCCACAGTTCAATGAAGAATAAATTAGCACAGTTTAAAATAGGCCTGATCCAATATTACAAATTGGAGGAAATGTTCCACGCTCTCTCGTACCATTCAGTTCTCCAAACCTAATCTCCAGAGAGTGGCATCGCAAGTCTGGATTTAATGTGAATGACATTTTTTTATTCTGGCTTCTTCATTAGAATTCAGCCCTTTAAATATATTTCTTGCTTTTCCCAAACCCCACTTTAACTATTTTCACACTAAGAGACAGTACTAGTTGTGAAAAGTGTTTTGGGCATTTCTCTTATCTGAAACAAAGTTTCCTTATGAAGGAAATATTTTTAGTAGCCAATCTTTTGCAAATGAAAATCGTAAAGCAGTCACTTGCAATCGCACATTTACCTAATTGTCTGATTATTTTTCCTGGTACATGAAAAAAGGCTCACGTATATTATCATGCTTGGTCAGGGTGCCTTCTAGTCTCACAAAAAATGTGTTTTCTAAAAGGTCGTTTTTTATCTTTCTAAATAGAGTTTGTTAGAGCTATAAAGAAATCCAATGTGAAATTTGCAGGCAGCATTAAGGGTTAGGAGCTACATTTGTAAAGAAAATACCTCCATTTGAAACACCAACATCTAGGATATTATATCTCCTGAGTATCCCCTCCTCAGTTTTTGCTGCAGTCAGTTTGGTTTAGAACTGTGCATCAATATTTATTTTTTTAATTATTTTTGCCCAAAATGTCTAAAAATATAGAAATTGAAAGAGTAAAGGGAAATCTAACTAGTTAGAATATCTTACATTTACTGTAAGATATTCTAAGATGCTGACTTCACTTATTTCTCTCAAGAAACATGGTAGTATCTTATGTCTAGTATAAAGTTTAAAGTGATAAAAGAAAAACCACACCTTTTCTGTAACACTTAAACTTCACACTTATCTTACAGTATATCCCACATGTTTCATATTTATTTCTATGATATAATATCAGCATAGTAAAGTACATATTAGGAGGAACTGTCTATAGCCAGGGGACACTCCATGGCTGGCCTGGAAGTGTGGGATGAAGAGAGAAATCAGATTCTGCTGTGTGCATAGTTTGTTTCTCATTCCAGACAGCAACCCCTACTCCTGCCACTTAATCTCACTCCTCTGATTCCCCTGGGCACAGCTTCCTGATCTGAAAACTGTGGTTGTTTAGACCAGATGAACTTTAAAGTCATTACCGACTCTGAAACTGTATAGCAATAATTCTGTTGATCATTCCTAATGATGAAAAGTAATACTGGCTCTGAATCCCATGCTTAGGCACAGGGTATCATTGGTGAGCTCATGTTTTCAAGAAACCAAGCTGGCAAGGAAACTGAGGAAAGAGTGAAAGTGTTACTACTGCTGGCAGAAACCTATGGTTCTTCCCAGATAGGGGCACCAACCACGCTGGGCTGTGTTCATCGTCACAATGACCACGAGGCAGTTAGGAGATTGCATTTTAAAGGAGGTTAATGTTGCACCAAAAGTCTACCAGTTTTGTACTTGGGTAGACCTCAAATCAGAACTGTCCAGGCAAAGACCAAGCTGTAGGGTGGCATGGGGTGGAGGTGAGAGGAGAAAGGGGCCTCTGTAAACCTCCACTTTCACATCTGTTCAATGGAAACTGAAATCCATATCTGCTCCCTTGGGATTTTATGAAGCGTAAGTAAAATAATGGAAGAAAGTAGTCAGCATATTATCGTAGTACAATTGTCATTATTTCCTGATTTTGGTGTTCTAAGGCAGGATCTTGTTACGTAGCCCCAGCCAACCTCAAATCCATAATCCTCCTGCCTCAGCCTCCCAAGAACTGAGATCACAGGCACATACAAACACCTTTGGCTATCTCATATTATTTTTCCAGTTGTTAACAGTCTCTGACTTTCAAAGAATAATCTACAATTAGGCTCACTTGTACCACATGTTTCAGAAATTCTAAATCATTATAGCAGCAAGTCAAAAGCATTTCTCCATAGACATCAATTCATTTTCTTAAGCTTCAATATTTTGTTTTATTATGACCAACTAAACAAGGATACCGAGGATCTGGTTCTGCTTGCAGCTGAGTGTTTCTGTGAATGCGATTATATCCCTGTAAATAAATCCAACAGCCATTTCCAACCTCAGTCGGCAGATTTTATGGAAGCGTATGCACTGCACACTGTGCAGCCCTGTTAGGGATGCAGACAACATACAAACGCAGCAGCCTGAAGTGTAGAGAACCACCTGGAACAACACGGAAACCAGCCTGTGTATACAGACCATGTGCCAGACATTGCCCTTGTCATCGGTCACGCTGGGCAAGTGAACCTCCTCTTTCTGATCTAATCAACTTCAGAATGATTGTGAAGCCAACAGCTGTGTCAGAGCAATTGGAAAAATAGATTCAGAACAAAGGAGAAGACTCAACACTCTTGGGCTTTTCGCTCTGGGATCTCCACTAAGCTTCAATGGAATGTATGAATATTTCATTCACTATTTTGTACTACGTGCTGCCCATGATTTGTATGTCTGATCCATTACTTTTAAAATGTACATTAATGTCCCCTTTTAACAGCATCTCCTATAATGTTTGCCTTCCTACTTAATGGCCCTCATGAGATTGGAACCCTAAACAGAATCTGGGACTATTATGCATAACCCCACAAGCTACCAAAATAAACTAATTTATTTACATTTTGTGAAAGTGTTACTTCCCTTGGGGTAGCTGCTATTTGTTCAGTCTTCTGCCTTATGGGTTCTTTTTTTTTCTCTTTCTTGTGTGACATTTGAGATGACTTCTGACAAGCTCGTTTGACAAGCTAAGGGGTACTGCAGAGAGATGGATGGCCAGATGGGTAGAGCAAGGGCAGAAGAAGTGAGAGGTGGGAACTTGCTATGTGGAGTTAAAGGTCCGCAGGCTGGCTCAGTGTTCCTGTGGCTTCTCAAGGGTGGACCAATGGTTTCAAGGTTATGGCGAGGACAGGATAAACATGACTTTCTTCTGAGTTTCGTATTTGAAAATTATAAGAAAAAAGTGTATTAAAATAAATATAACATGACTAAACATGATACTCATTAAGTGATTCTTAATTTCTAATGGCAACCACACAAAAATTAGAAAGGTGTGGGTTAAATATAACAACATATTCTCCAACCCAAGGAACACATGGGAAAGCAAAAATTTACATTTTTAGTAATGTGGCACATACGATTTTTCTCAACCTCCAGATAACTTTTCACTAAAGGAGCTTTAAATTTAAGATGAAGAATTCAATTGTTCATTAGGAAGAAAAACAACCATAATAAATGATAGGCCTCAGTTCACCAATAAAAAGAAACATAGGGAGAGTGAATCAAGAAATAAAATCCATCAGTATGATATATACAAGAAACACATTTATCTAAAAAGGAAATTCATAGACCTAAAGTCCAAGGAGAGAAAACAACGTCCCATTTAACAGGAAACCAGAGGAAAGTATGGGTAGCTTTCCTATCAACTGCAGAATGGATAAGAAAGATACAGTATTTTCATACAATGCAAATCTATTCGGCTATTAAAAAAAAAGCATAATCATGAGGTTCTTGGAGGTAAATGGATACAATTTAAGATTATGCTCATGGGTGAAATGGTTTGATCTCATATGGGTAAACATTCTGCTATCTCCTAGTGTAAAAACTGAAGGAGTTTGTGAGATGTAAAATGTATACTATACATTATGACGGTGATAGGGGAGGAAATGCCTAAAAAGTGAAGGTGATAACTACTATTAACTTGCCATTATCTTGTTTGCATTATTGTCATAGTTTTTGTTAGTTTTGGTTTATTTTATCTTCCTCTGTTTGCTTTTACTGTGTCTGATGGAGTGAACAGTTATTTTGAAGAAAACAAGAGACATTATGGCATCCATTGTTGATTTCCTATTTTGTTTTGAAGTTCTGTATCACTTTCATTGCTCTATTCTGATTAGCTTTATTCTGTTGTGTTAGGTTTGGTTTTATGATCTTTAAAACAAACTAACAAACAAACAAACAAATAATGTATTATTTTTTGTTCAGTGATCAGACCTTTTGGCTTAATCATCCTAAACACAAAAATAATTGCACTCTAGCTTTGAAATTTATGTCTCTTACATTGCTTTCTTGTGACCCGCCTTGTTCTGTTTTGTTGTTTAATTTTACCCTTTTGATATAATTGCATGTATGTTTGAGTGTGTAAGATGGATGACCATATTGCTGTTTTTGTCAGATCATGGAACAGAACTGGTGTCACTGTTCTAACGGTGTCCCTGTTTGAATGTCTACTTTGCATGTTTTAATTTTGTAATTTGAACAACTATTTCCAAGATGTCAGTATGTAATTTGTCAAGTAATGATTTCTTAAGTGGTTTTTTTTTTTTGGTTCTTTTCCCTTTTTCCTTGGCATTCTTTATTGTTGCTACCCTTTATTCTGTTTTGTTTGGTTTTTTTTTCTCTTTAAATAAAATTTTACAAAAATTAAAAAAAAATAATTGCACTGATGGAGAGGAAAGATTTCTGAATGGATTTATATTGTTCATGTGTAGTGACAACACCCTGGGCAGGTGGCCCTTGCTCACCTTGCCCTCTTGCTGCTGCTTCCCATCCTCCACCTTTTCTGAAGATGACTGACAGCATAGCCTGGGTTTAAAGTTCCTCTGGTTGTTTTCTTTGCCTAGACTCTTTCTGGCCAATCACTTGAAACTGGTGGAAGGAAAAGGTTTGGTCTATTTTTCTTCTTCTCTGCTCTTGGAGGCTTCTCCATCAGAAGGGAGATTCTGTGTTTCAGATTCCACCAGTGGACTTGACCCAGGCCTTTTGGACCTTGACTTTTTCCATCAACCTAGGATGATGACAGCTTCCTAGTCCCCAACACTTCATTTTGTTTCATTTTTAATAATTAGCATAGATTTTTGTATTCTTTTTGTCCTTAAATGATACAGTTCCACTGAGTTAACTATTTGAAGGACAAGAAGGGATCAGAATGAAATGAGGAAGGAAAAGACTCCCAGGAAGGCAGAGAAACTTTCACAACCTTCACATCCCCTGGTGTGGGAAGGAATTTAGAATAATTAAACAAAAGAGAGATAAAGAGAAGAAAGTTTAGAAGAAAAAGTGGAGGTGTGGTAGGAATCATGGTGCTCAGAGTTTGAATTTTACTTTTCTAAGTGGGGCAGAAAACCGTTGGAGACATTTGAGTGGGAGTAGGGAGCATGTTTTAGTTTATCATTTAAACAGAATATCACTATGATGATGATTTGGTGATTTAGATAATAGGAGCCCAGAGATTAAAGTTCACAGATGAGCTACCTATAAGGGCAGCTGACTGTGATGGAGGTGACAGGAGAATACAATAGTTATAGAGAAAGAGCAATTTAACAGATGTCAGATATTTTGAAGGCAGAGAAGATAGGATTGTCGGACAGAATGTCATGGTAAGAATAAAAGAATGAATGACAACTGTGATGTTCAGTAGAACAACTAGATATAGACTGAAGACAAAGCCATTCTCAGTCAGATTCTGTCATGCTTTTCCTTTCTCAAGATATATGCATATACTAACATAAAAGTAGTATTTATTTAAGTCACCAGCATTTTATATTGAAAACACAACCATATGGAAATATTGGGGGGACAAAAACCATAAATAGCCATATTGTCCTTTAATTCACTGATTTTAATATTTTTCTCCATCTAAACAAATGTATTTTTTCCTGAAAAGTAAGAGGTAGACATGACACTTATGCTCTTGATTATTCAGCATGTCTCTTCTAGAACAAGGACATGCTTCTGTCAAACTCCTACATTATTTTCCCTCCCAAGAATGTTGACAATAAAGTTATGGTAGTAGCTAATGCATAGTCCCTATTCAAATTTTCCTAGTGATGCTTTTTGCGGTTCTTATAGCATTACCAAAAATCTAGCATCTAATGGAAGACAATTTAGTTCTCATTTATTTTAAGCTTTCTTTAAATTTCTTCCTTTTAATTTCATTATTTTGAATTTTTTTTCTTTTTCAGATCCTATGCCAGTTAAAATAGTCTTCAGTAGGGTGTAATTGTTTCTTTGCGATTGGATACAAGGTAAACTTCACTTGGCAAGATTACTACACAGGTGTGGCCGTTCTAATTAATCAATCAGCAGTTACGTGCTACTACTTCGATCCAATTATGGGTGATGCTAAGTCTGGTCACTTAGGAAGGTAGTGGCATTTGGCTGTAAAAACACAGCTCTAAACAACTCTTCCCAACTGGTATCATCCTTTAACTCATTAAATCAGAGAAATCTCTTTTGTAATTAAATTGAGAGTAACCATTGTGCAGAATGTGTGTAAAAAATGAACAGTGTTTTATAAAACTTTGTGTTCAAGGTGAGTCGCTCTCTTGAAATAGAGAGAAACTAAAAGCAGAGAAAGTAAAAGAAGAAAATAAGTGTATTACTCAAATAAGCAGATGTAGCCAATTTCCATTACAAGTAACTCTTTTGAGAAAACTTAGAATATAGTATAAGTAAAAAATGACAGAAACTTCCACATTTAAATGATCGTAGAGAGTGAAATCTTCTATATGTAATATCAATCATTCATTTGAAATAAGCAACACCCACAAATTCTAGGAACTAAATCTCTTATGCAACAAGCAAATATTCTATGTCATACAATATGCTGGATACGCCTGTTCTTCTTTCCTCAATTCATGTTCACAAAAATCTTTCTTTTTTCATTTGAAGCAATAGAGAATCAGACAATCTGATAAGCTATAATAGCTTTCCAAGTTACTATGTGCCGATTTATTATTTGAGTCAATAGCTGTTTCAGTATAAAATCCCTAAACTTTCCAGTTGTAAGGAAAGGGCTCCACAGAACATCCTTTGATGTTTTAGGCACCACACTCTTCTTGATTATAGTCATGAAAGAGAATAGAGATGAGTTAAAAAGTGAATTTGTTTCTGTCTCATCCTTTAAGAAAATATGAGAAATGGAGTAAATATTTCTTTCTCTTTTTTTCATAAATAATATTTTCTGGGAAATAGTACATGCAAAATGGTCATTAAAGACTCATCAAAATTATTGTGAATTTTATAATGAATTCATGTGTTTTTAAAAATGTTTTACATTTATCTCTATAAAATTTTTCCTTGTTTTTTTAATTCACCAAAAAAACCTTGATGTCAATTTGTATAACTCGACTCATACAATAACCATTTAATATATATTTAATTTCAGAAACATAAACTGGCTTACTAATGAATGTAATCTATAGAAAAGGGGTTGGTACAATTGATTGCAGTGGAAAAATTGGCAGGAACTTAGATAAATATTCTTTTCAATTACTGCAGTTGAACTATAGTCCAATGATAATTCTGGATAGCAAATGTTGAGTACTCTATGTAAAAGTCTTGAGAGAAACAAGATTAAATAAGATGGTTCTTTTCTTTAAATAGTTTATAATCTATTTAGAAAATTTTCGATCTGGGAATTATAGTAAAAAAATAATTCAACAAAATTTCTTTCAGTGCATTATATTGTAACTTATAATTACATGAGTTCATTGTGTGGTATCATTTCTTCAATCATCATCAATGTTCTCAGAAAATATGCCTTTAAAAAATTCAAGAAAGTTGTAATAGTTGAAGGCTTAGAAAAAGCAAGAAAATAAACATTATCATAGTGAAATTAGTTTGATTTTTTAATACTTTTTAAATCACTTTTTATGTGTTGAAATATTACAATCTCATGATTAATTCAACAACAATCAGCTTTAGGCAAAGCTCAAAAAATGACTTTAAAACTTCAATTTCCCCATTTTTTAATTTGCAGAAATTGCTTTTTAGTCTTTTGATTTTATTTATTTTGAGTAGCTTCCTGAGCATTATGATCAGACAATTGATAAAACATTTATTAAAATATTAAATATTTCATTTCAGAACACAAGTATTTTCCCTCAAGGATCTCTAATTCTTTAAAAAATTAGTTCTCAAATTATTATAATATCTTCATATGATAAGCAAAATTCCAGGTGTTTTGGTATTCAGAAGAAATAAAACTTTGATATGCAGAATATTTGAATAAAGCTTCCTAGCCTGACATAATATTCAGAATATTAATAGAGAGATAGACAGACAGACAGACACACACACACACACACACCCAGAAAGAGAGAGACAGAGAGACAGAGAGACAGAGAGACAGAGAGTGCATCCTTGAATTCTCAATTCTGAGCCTGAAGTTACTAAAATTCCATTTCATCTATCACCTTAAAACATGAACACTAGTTATAAATTGAATAAACAGTAAAGTGTTGAATTAGTATCTTTTAAAAAGGACAAAGTATTTGGCTTCTAGTTCAGCTTTGACATTATTCAGCTGTATGAACTGGGAAAATTCTCAAATACTCAGCATGCCTATGTTGATGATGGGATTATACAAACCCCTCTCCAATTCTAAAATTTCATAGCTTCATGATTGACAGTTTCCAGAACTATCTTGTTCATAGGACAAGGTGCAGAAAATAGAGCATCTCCATAACCTAAGGATAATTTGAGATAATCTCACAAGGCCTCATAGTTTTTAAAACCAAAACTAGATTGTTTTCTACATTTATTTTTTAGAAATAAATAATAAAGATGAAAAAACACAATCCCTTATGAAACTGCCAACATCATTTTTCATAAAGATTAACATTTTGATGCTTATATTTCTGTAAAAATAGAGAAGGCTTGGAATAGTCTAAACAACTTTGATAAAGGAACAAAATTAGAGCTCTAACCCTCCCCAATCCCACAATTTATCACAAAATTACACCAATCATGACAAAATGGCATTGATATCAAGATAGACAAACCACCAAAGTACCAATATAAAGTCCCAAAATAGATACTCACATAACAATTGACAATTTATTTCTGGCAAAGATACAAAAGCAATTAAGTGGAGAAATGATTTTACCCTCAATAAATCTACTGGAACAACTGCATATCCACATGCAAAAAACCCAAACTTTACAGCACATCAAAAATTTCTTAAGACATCCAAAAGTCAACTCAAAATGGCCACAGTGGGTTAGTTAAAGTAAAGGCGTGTGTGGCCTGAGTTGTTGCCTGGCTGAAGTCATTCTCTCTGGGACAAAATACATGTTTTTTCCTTATTACATTAATGAAACAATTTGATGTTTATACATGTATGACATATCTTTTCCACTAATAATTATGTTCTCAAGGCACATCCATTTACCTATATAAGTATCCAGTTTATCATTTTGTATTGCTGAATAGTATTCCATTATAGAGAAATACCTCATCCTTATCCATTCCTCAGTTGATGGGCATTTAGGTTGTTTCCAAGATCTGGCTATTATAAACTATGCTTCTATAAATATGGGTCACATATATTGTTGTGGTATGATGTTTTTAATTCTTTTGGAAAGATAATCAGAAGCAGAATTGCTAGGTTGAATGGAACTTCCAATCCTAGTTTTTTGGGGAATCTCCACCCTGATTTTCACAGGGTTTCACCAAGCTACATTCCCACCAATGCATAAAGGTTCCTTTTTCCCCACAGCCCCTCCAGAATTTTTTGTTGGTTGATTTCTTAATACTAGCCATTCTTTCTGGGGTGAGGTTAAATCTCAATATTGTTGTAATTTGCATCTCTGGGAGAGCCCTAGAATAGCAAAGGTGATTCTGAGCAACAAAGACAAGATAGGGGGCATCACAATCCCTGACTAGAAATTATACTATAAAGCTACTGTGATAAAAACAGTGTGGTACTGGCAAAAAAAAACCCACTTATTTTTTAACTGGTTTTTGTGTGTATGTGTATATGTACATATATATGCATGACTATTATTCTTGATATGCTAGATTAATTAGATTAAGAAATGCCTAACATATTAGTAGAGTATGCTCCTGAGTGTATCTGGATAGCCATAGAAGTGTGGCTTTCAGTACTATATAAGATTCCTTCTATATTCCTGAACTGTTCCTCTGCTCTGCCCATCACAAACTAAGCAACACTGTTGTACCATGACCTTCTGTTAGGATATTCTTGCCTCAATGCTAGTTGACTATGATTTAATTCCCCGAGCCATGAGTTAATTAATCTTTTCCTCCTTTAAATTATGTGTGTCAGGTACTGCATCCAGCATATTCTTGTATCTACAAAATGATAAAACCCTACCCTCTCATATCCTGCAATCATGTTAGTTTAGATATAACACTACTGATGACTGACTAAAATTTCTCATCACTTGGATATTTCCCCAAGTATTTCTTAAATTTAAAATAATGGAAACAACACTTCGTGCATCTAACTTTTCTTTCCCAGTTATACAACCACATTAGGAAGCAATGCTTGAGCTTCTGTGTGTGTGTATGTGTATGTGTGTAATTATTTCACCAAATATGAAATTAATTTGATTGCTTCCTTTCTTGATATGGTTTATAATAACTATGTCAGTATGATGAAATTTTTGAACTGACCAGTAAAGGGTAGGAAACCCTGTCAAAGATTCCAGTGGGCTTTATGGATGCCACTAGATCTTTCTCCTGTAGGAGCTTCTCCTAGTCAAAGGTTTCTCATCCAGGCAGTTTCTGGCCAGGCAGTTTCAAGACGGCCATCACTGAAAATCTATTAAAGGAAACAGTGTACTCAGATACAGTATATAAATTCTAACCACCAGCTAGTTGAAAGTCCCACAAACACAATGCAAATCAGCCTCCTAAAACAATTCTCCATCCTCATTTTTTTCTCAGCATTATAACAGACAGGATTTTTTTCTCCCCAGTTGAACAAGAAAGAACAAAAGTAGATTCCTCAAAGGAGGGATCATTCATACTAAGAATCTTTATGTAGGTTGCCTCTGATGTGTTCTTGGTAGCATTTCAACTGTTAAATTTCCCATGTCAAGTTTTCAGTTCAGATTGCTCTGCACATAAAGTCTATTGCTTTCAAAAGGAATAATTATATAAATTCCCTGTTTGAATGCTGAGTGATACTATATGTTCAACAGACACTCAATATCTTACTGGCTAGATGAATAGCATGAAACAAAATGCCAGAATCGTTTGAGGTGTCTTTATGTGTGCCTATTTTAATATATTAACAGAAAAAATATGTTTCTCATTAGACACAAGTCTAATTTAAACAGAGTAACTGTAATCTATTTGCAAATATCTCATAGATTGTAAATGTATGCGCTTTGCTATTAGACTCTGATACACTACACTCATTTCCCTTCTGCAAATTAGCCTTATAAATATCTCTTGGGACCTCACTGTTCTAACTGTCACTGTCTTGGTTACAATCATTCTTTGCTAGTAGCCCATTTTCCCCCCTACCATCCAGTGTATTAATCTAATTAATACAGTGTATTCATCTTATTAATTCACTTCTGCTTATTAATCTTCACTAGTTCTTCACTGGCTATGAGGTAAGATTCAGACACCCCAACAAGCCATTAGAAAGATCTGCTGTCAACTTATCTACTTAGCTTCATGCATTCATATGTTCACTGAAAATTCAGCAATAAAATGAATTTGCCTCCCTTGAAAATGAAGTGCCCCACTTTAAGCTAAATCCATGAATGCATAGGTCATATTTCTTTTTTCACTAATTTTACTAAATGTCTAAAAATCTATTGTGATTAACTAAATGCATAGCAATTTTAGAAGTATGTGTTGAGTGTTTACCATATGTCAGATGGAAAATGTACCACTGGCAATCAAGTGATAGGGACCATTAGCTCTTTTTTTTTTAAGGAGTTGACATTTACAATGAATTTGAGAATATCTGCAAATAGGAATTTGGTGACTCTTATTATAAGTATCTAGTAAGTCAGGTCATAGTTTATTCATTGCTGTATTCTTTATTGCTAAGGGTTCATTAAATGTTTACAAATAATTACTTTATGCCCACAATCAGCACAGAACAGCTGAACATTATGATAGGCAAATGGTAGCCCTCTTAAAGATGTTCAGATCTTAAACTAAAGAACTTGTAAATATGTTACATTATATGGCAGAAGGACATTTCTTGGTATAATTAAGGTTAAAAGGTCGAAATGAGACTATATACATATACTATTTACTGAGGCCCAGTCTAATCCCACAAATCCCTAAGAGTAGAAGAGTGAATTAAAAATGAGTCTTGAAAAAGACCCAGCACACCCTGCAGGTTTCAAAGGAGGCCTGAGCCAAGGAATGTGGCAATCCCAAGAAACTGGACTCATCCTCAACTGATAACTAATAGGAAAATAGGGACTTCAGTCCCACAATGCAAGCTACTGAATCCTCTTGCCAGTTCAAATGAGCAGGAAATCAAATTCCCAGAATGCAACAGTATTCTGCAAATGTTGTACCTCTATTTCAGTTTGGTGAGACATTTATCAATTAATTACAAGACATCTAATTCTTACCTACAGACCTTTAAGACAATATATTCATTTTGTTTTTAGATGCTACATTTGTGACAATTGGTTTTGCCAATAGAAAAGTAATACAGTGTTTGTTATATTCTGGAAGGATTGGCTAAAGTGAGTTTTTGCAAGGGTTCTATCTTAGTCACTATTTCATCACTGTCAGCAAAGTAAAGGGGGAGAGACTTAGTTTGGCTCACAGTTCATAGACATTTCAGTCCACAGTCTATTAGTTTCAAGGCACAGCAGAAGGACACGGAAGAGGAGAAGAACTCATGGCATGGTGGCAGAAGGCAGAGAGAGAGATCAAGGGAGAGGACAGTATTACGGGCTGCTGAGTTAGACAGAAATATTATAGGCAGTCAGACAGGGTTGGGTCCTCAAAGAAGCAGTGCAGAAGGCCAGATACCCCCACTATGGGCCAGACCTCAAGGCAAAAGGTAAATCAAATGTATCCCACATCCTTGCTAAGGATCAACATCAGGGATTGATATTCTAAATAAATCTCTATCACCCTGAGGAAGCCGGGAGTCACCATCCCAAACCCCTACAGAGTCACTGCTCTTTATGTATGCTCACCTGCTACACCATTTGCTTCCCCATTTGTCCCCAGTTTAATCAGTGTTACCTGTGCAATTAATCTTAATGGTTGACCATAATTTTGTCCCAACCGCACGTCCACTTGGTGAGTTCCCATGTTTTTCCCACCCTGGACCTGCTTTACTTTGTGGTTTTGCTTTCTAAAAGTCCCTAGAAAAGACAGAGTCTTTGGCAAACCACTCGGGTCCCCTTCTGTCTCTCTCTCAGACAGAATCTTTCTTTCTTGCAATAAATATATGCTACTCTTAACCTCCGTTGTTCCTAAAATTCATTCTACTTTAGAGAACACAAGCTCGTACTGGATATATAGTAGGTTGGGAGTTTCAGTTCCCTATATCAACAGATAGAGAGACACTTCTAAGTGATGCCCTGAGTGATTCAGGGTTCACTTCCCCAATCATGTTTGGCTAGAAACTCATCATCAGATTAATTAACTCATATACATCATATTTCATGATCAAAAAATTTCCCCAAAGCATATGAGTACATGAGGCTTTGATGGGGTATCTAGATATAAACCATAATGAGTTCCCACAGCCCAGAAGCAAATGATTATCCTTAATCTGACAATATACATATAATATCCACATTTTCTAGCAAAGGATGTGCTTAGATAGAGACATAAGCCATTTCACAGCAAAACAAAAGTAATCTTCAGAAGTAGAATTTAAATAAAAACATTTTACAAAGATGGCTCATTGGCTCATCAGAATTATTGTCTGAAGACTTTACGCTGTGCTATGAAAATTACACACATGTTGCTTGAAGTGTGTTTTCAAGCCGCTTTTCCCTTGAAAACTAACTTTGGCATTGAAGAGTGTACCGAGTTACTGTCTTTGTCTCTGTCCGGTGAGTAGCAGAGAAAACCAGCAATGATCCAAGAACAGGCTTTTACAAGCTGAGAAGGTCAAGGGTACAAATGAAAGAGGAAATCTCCTTAGCCATGAAAAAACAGATCGCCCAAGGCCGCTGTTTGCATCCCTTTGGAACATTCACTACGTGACCGGCAAGTTGTGCCTCTGACCTGGCTGTACTCTGCTCACAAGCCACGCGCTGTGGCGTGGGCCAGTGGCCTCTTGGAGTAAGGGACCCCTTGATGGCATCACCCCAGGCTGAATGGGTTACTACCAGCATGGGGCCAGGGCTGTTTTCCATCAACACTGCTGTGACAGCAACATTCCCAAATGTCCTATATGGTGGCCCCAGACATCTTTTACAGTTTCCCTGTTAGAATTCTCCAGATGAACCATTTTTTTTTCCCAAAAAGATACATCGTTTTCTAATTCTTACAGATATGCCACATGTGCCAACAGTGAGCCTATCTGGGCCGGCTCCTGGGAATGTAAATTTGCTAAGTTTTTACATTGCTGAGATAGTAACCAGTAGCCAAGCACATGAAAATAAAAGCTAAGCCTAGTGTCTCCAAGTGTTGTAAGGGCAAATAAAAATGTTCCTTTTGTCCTGCTCTCAGGAAACCGTATGGAGATTACAAGTCTCTGTCCCAAATAAAAGTAAAGGACTTTCAGAAGTGTTAAGCCCCCAGCATTGAGGCATACTGCAGATTTTCCCCAGGCCCAAAACCACGAAAATGAAAAATTAACCTAGAGCCATTCCTTTCCTCTAGTGTGGATTTCTCTTCAGAATGCCTGGCTTATGTCTTTGTCCACTATTGTCAGATAGTTATTTCTTATATTTTGTTCAGAACTTTTGTTTATCATCTGTAGTAAGGATGGTCTAATAGGAGCTATTTTGCCATACTGGAGGCAGAGTCCTCGCTAGCTTCAGAGGCTCTGGGTACCACTGGATTGTCCCAGAAATGTGACTCATAAATAGTACAATCTCGTGCTGCACTTTTCCTCTGGTGTCCATCCTGAAGCCACTTTCCTGGCATCCCACCCATTTGAGCAGTTGTGCTGAATAAAGTACTCTGACTTCATATATATAGTCATATATATAGTCACCCTAGACATAAAATGTATTATTAAGAAAACTGCATCTTCCACGAAAACAATTGAAGAATAAAAAGGACTCATGAGATAGCAAGAAAAGTCCATTTCAATGAGATAGCAAGAAAAGTCCGCTTCCAAACCTTTCTACATTTTACCCAAGGAGAGAGCTTTACATGTTTGAAAACACCCTGGGGAGAGTAACCTATTTCTATGTTAATTATGATAATACCCTGCCTAAGCACTCTTTTGTTGAAATTTAATCCCATTTTTTCTCATCTTGTACTTTGTATAAATTGATAGTGTGCTCCTTTCTTCCTTAAAATTACCCTTTATATACTTCAGGGGAATTAGGAAATCATCTTTTAGCAGTATCCTCCAGACTGAATAAGCCAATTTCTCTTTCTCCAATCAGAGTATTATTTCACTTCACTGCAATCATTTGATTTGCTGTCCTCTACTCTGAACAAAATTTCAAATCACGACTTGCACATATAACCTGGACTCTATTCCCGAGCCATTGCACACAGAGGTAAAACACGCAGGAGACATGAGTACCTATGTCCACATAAAGACAGGTGACTAAGGTGCTCCCTAGAGTATCTAACCCATCAGTGTGGATGCAGGGGTAACAGAGGGAGTGATATTTGCTCTGAACTAGAAAGGAATGAAGGAACTTCCTGGAAAGATCGAAGAGTCTTATAGCTTGACACAGGCTGTAGTAACGTTAGTTTATTCATGTAAACATTCATCAAGTTATGCACATACTATGAATTACTATGGGTATGTGTGTTTAGAATGTATGTAAGTAATGACATAGATGTATGGAAGCATGCACGTGTGGTGTGATTGTATGTGTCTTTGCAAGACAAGGTCCAATATTGTTTCATAAAAAATATGAAATCTATATCTGCAGGCCTCTAAGTTCTCAGTGCGTGGCAAAATAGAATGAATTCCTACACGAAGGAACAAACAGAGAAAAAATTTTCAGGGACTCTTGTGCAAGCAAGGAGTATCTTATAACATATAGGTGAACACCTTATCAGAACCTCTTCAGAAGGAAAAGCCATCTAATGGCAAAATGCTCTCCACCTCAATAATTAAACATGCCAATTTGACTGAGGGTAGTATTTCTGGGTCCCTGACCTAAAATGCTAGGTTGTAGAATTTGTTTTCTGTAAGTAGAGAAACAAGAACAGAGGCTTTGAGGCAGGGTAACCCTGGAAGTACCTCAAGCTCTTGCTTAGCTCTCTGAGCCTATGCAATTCTATTACTGCCAAAGAGTTCAGCTTCTTACTCAAGAAAATGGGACAATCAGGAAAATGGAACAGTGTCACTTTCTGAGAATTAAGTGAATAATACATAAAAAATGCTTAGTAAAACACTAACAGAGAAGAACAATTAGTAAAACTTTGACATTTCCATCTGGATAAATTTCATGACAGGATTATAGAATTCATTATCTCTTAGCAATTTGATAAGTGCTCTAAGGGAAAATCCTGGATTCTGTAAAATATTCATGTAACTTAAGCCAGTGCAAGATATATGTAAGCACACAGTTCTGACAAGCAGATGGGGATTTCCTGGAACACCGACGTTTCATTTTAGTTGATGTTCAATGGCTAAACCCTTAACTTGTGCCAGTATTTGTTAAACCTGCTATCTGGCCACGTGAAAACAGGTGTGAGCAAATAAAAGGATCACTGCAAATCTAGCTCTAAAGACTGAGAAATGATTTAAATTATCAACTGCTTACTGTAGATCAGTTCTCTTCCCATACACAAAGAAAAAGAATAATTTTTGTTCAGGAAAACCTCAGGACACTCTGAAAACCACTGGTAGGAAGGGTTTGAGAAGAAAAGAAATAACTTAAGACAGTGTTAGCACCATATAGCAGAGTTGCTTTTCATTCTTTCCCACTCATCACAAAATTTAAGCATCTGGTTAGGGACCAATATGAGAATTGTTGCTAATTGCTGATAATCCAAAATTCATTTGCATAGCTTCCCATCTGTTAGAGACAGTATAGCTATGGCTTTGTATCCTGCATGCATCTGCGACAGACAGGAATATCTGGAGAAAACTGACAGGTCTACTGCATTGCTACATATCTAATGTGTGTCCACTGATTTTTGTCTTTTGTCTTGCCTCCAGACATAAAAACCTTTGAGATTCTTCCCAATAGATGCTTAATTGATTTTCCTAAGGAACAGATGTTTGATAATGTTTCTTCCCTCATTTTTGAAGTAAAATTCTTATAATTTTATAAAATGCCAAAAATAATTTTTTTAATCTTATTTAAAGAAAAAAACAAAACAAAACAAAAAAACAAAAACGGAATAAAGGGTAGTAACAACACAGAATTCCAAGGAAAAAAGAAAAGAACAAAAAAATCTCTAAGAAATCATTACTTGATAAATTACGTACTGACATCTTGGAAATAGTTGTTCAAATTACAAAATTAAAATATGCAAAGTAGACTTTCAGACAGTGAGACTGTTAACAGTTCTGCTCCACGATCTGCCAAAAACAGTAATATGGTCATCCATTTTACACACTTAAACATACATGCAATTATATCAAAAGGGTAAAATTAAACACAACAAAACAGAGCAAAGTAGATCACAAGAAAGCAATGTAAGAGACATAAAATTCAAAGCTAGACAATTGGAGATATTCACTGTCTATCTATCATATTGACTCTTGTTTTCTTCCAAGTAGCTGTCCATATCATCACATACAGGGAATTCACATGAAACAACATCGTATGGCACTGATTCGAACAGGACGAGGAAGGCATTTCAGGTCTTCAAGACCAGACAATTAGGAAGCCAAGAATGGCTGTCATACTGTCTCTCATTCTCTTCAAAACAGCTGTCCATACCTTCATGTGTATTGAACTTAAACAAAACAAAACAAGCTGAAGTCACTTTGAACAAAGAATGACAGTATTGCTGGATTTTACATCATGATATTACGGAATCAGCACTGGGTACTATAGTGTCTCTTTTTCTTCAAAGTATTTGTTCATTTCAACATGTGTTATATAGTTTATAAGCTCTACACATGTATGAGTCTCTAAATGTATATCTATCCTTTCTGTATTAGAGGGAAAAACAAAACAAAGCAAGACAAAACAAAACAATTCCTAGAAAAGCATGAAACAAAAAGTCATATAAAACCACAATACAAGGTGATCTACAATGGTTACCATGATGTCTCAGCAGTGTATAACAGCATTAATAAAAATGAAGCATTGGAGATATTATAAGACTTCAAAAGCAGGCAATAATCAAACCAGAGTGGGTATCTTAGTGAATCTTGTCATCTTCAGTGTAGTTGCCTATACTCTTAGACTTGATGCTATCAATCATAACAGATTTGTATATAATCAGTCAATATAAAACAGTAATCTAACAAACCAGATTCAATATGATCAATCATAATAAGACAGCATAAGTTATACAGGGCTTCAGATTAAGTTGATAGGAAATTAAAGATGATTACCATAGTATGTCCTCTTATTTTTGGGATAGCTGACTGTGTCCTCAAATCTAGTGTAAGTACACAACCTGGAACAGCATGTAATCTATCTAAGCAGAGTGGTGGGAATAATTTACATTTTAAATCTTGTTACACTATTAACAATCTCCTCTGCCTTCCTTTTTTAGACAATTCCTCCCCTTTCATTCCCATAGGGTGCACTGCTTATTTTGGGTCCCACTGCCTCCTTATACAGAGCATCTCAATGGAATCTATCTCCTGATCAAGTCTGCCTGTGTTTCTTTTTGTTAGTATATCAAGGCCATCTATATTAGAGATTATAGCCAATCTTCTCTGCCTGATTTCTGTTATTCTATTTTTCTGCCATTGGTTGTCTATTTTCTCTTTCATTCCACTGTCTGCCCCATTCATTGAGGCCTCTCTGCCACTGTTCCTGAAATGCTCATGTTCTTTTTCTCTCTCTCTAGAATGCCCTTCAGTATTTTTTGTAGGGTTGGATTGGTGGTCACAAATTCTCCCAGTTCCTCTTTGCCATGGAAGCATCTTGCTTCTCCATTAATTTCTAGAGAGAGTTTTGCAGGATACATCATTCTGGGCTGGAGGTTGTTCTCTTTCAGGGCTTGAATTATTTCACTCCAAGCTCTTCTTGACCTGATGGTCTGTGTTGAGAAATCTGCCCATGATTTTGATGGGTTTTCCTTTATAGGTGATTGGTTTCTTTTCTCTGATGGCTTTTGATATTCTGTTCTTATATTGAATTTCTGGGATCTTAATTATTATGTGTCTGGGTGTAGCTCTGTTTTGGTTGTAGGTGGCTGGAGTTCTGTATGCCTCATACATATGCATATCATTTCCTTTTTCTATGTTTGGGAAGTGTTCCTTAATAATTTCTGTGAATAGCCTTTGCAATTCCTTTGTTTTTACTCCTGCTTCTTCATTCACATGCTTTATTCTTAAGTTATAGATCCTCTTGTCATCCTCCAGCCTTCCTATTGTTACTGCCTGCTCCCTCGTTATTTTTAAGAGATCTTCCCTTTCATGATCACACATTGCAAGCCTGTCTTCAAGTTTTGATAGTCTATCTTTAGTTTCTTTCAAGCAGTTTTGCTGACTTTCAATGGAATTTTTAGTTTCCTGGTAATCTCTTTGAATCTGCTTCATGTATTCTAGGTTTTCTTCATATTCTTCATTGAATGTTTCTCCTTTTGTGTTCCTCCATTCTTCTGTCTGTGTCTTCTTGAGAGGTGCTTAGCCGATCTTTTATTAATCTACTTATCTCTTGTTTAACTTGAATTAATATTTCAGTTTTTATCTCATTTATGAAGTCCCGAGGATATCTCTTTATGTCTACTAATGCTGTGTTTGATGTTGCATACTTGCTGCCCTCAATCTCTTTTGTATTTACCTCTCCTGGATCAATATTCTCAGGGTTGAGGGCTGGGGGCTTTTTCTTATTTCTCTCTCTTGTCATGTTTTTGGTTCCTTCCACACAATTGTATAGTGTAATTCCCAGTCCCTTTTCTTGTTGGTTAGGGTTCTTCTGGAGCACACAGGCTAGAGGTTTCTGCCCTCTGCAGTCTGCTATTAGAGACAGAAGTGCAAGCAAGGGCAGTGTTTTCTGGCTCCTCCCCTCCAGGCCAGTCAACCTTCATGGGCCTTCACTGAGCCAGCACGTGCTGCGCTTAGAGAATTGGTTTGTGATGACCCACTGGGTCCCGGCCAGGGGTGTGGCCAGGGGTGTGGCCCAGTCCAAGCAGATCTCACCAATCTACTCTGCGAGGGGAGCAACCAACTGAAGCCACTTCCTTACAGAGTTAGGGCTGTCCTATCCAACTCCAACATGCCATCCAGTTGGTTGCCCCTTTCCCGTGGGAGGGTCTTATTCCCATCACTCACCATGGGTTGATGCCAGTCCCTGAGAACTGCTGGGCCCCCAACCTCTGATCTCAGCTCGGCTGCAGCGCGAATTCATGGTGCCTCTGGGTGGGTCGCGTGCAGGGCCAGTTCTGGGCAAGTTGCCCACAGGGCAGTTAAGCTCCACATTTGGGCTGCTCAAGCCAGTTGCATTGGCGTGGGTTCAGACGCTCAGGTCACTCATGAATTCAGGTGGCTCAGCGAGAGGGCTGTCCTTGCTGATCTTAGCTTCTCTAATGGTAGCCCCAGGATCTCATATTTGAGCAGTTTTTTTCACTTCAGTTTCTTCCTGTGTTGAGAGAATTGATCTCCCTCTGTTTGGGTCTCTCCAGAGTGTTCTATTCTAGCATTTGAGCTGTCTCAGAGAGGCTCCATATCCTGCTACCTACTGGTCCACCATCTTTTCACCTCCTCTATCCAAAACTAATTTTGTAATTCTATAAAACACTAGATGAAGAAGAGATTTATTTCTTTAATAGAAACAAAAATCTTGACACCAAAGGAGTTTTAAAAATGAAGTATATACTATTTGTAAAATCTTTATCTTCACATGTCAATGTTGATTCAGTCCTATGGTTATGAGTAACATCCAGAAATTATTGATTGCTAAAATTTTTATTGACAGCCAGGCTTCTCTTTCAAATTCTGCACTCAAATGAAGATAATGGCTAAAATGATCTAATAATTAACATATTTGAAGCCCTACATCTATGTGGAGAGAACTATTTGTCAATATAATATAAATCAGTATTCATGATGTATTATATTATGGTATTTTAATTTCATAAATCTGTGAAGTAGACAATATTATTATAATTGTAAAGATTGAAGTTAGCAGTGCAAACAGTTAAAAATATATTTGAAAGCAATGAAACCATCCAGCAAGTACAAAGGCAAAAACTGAACCCCGATCAGTTGGTGTTCATATCCGTCTATGCTCTTTCTAACTCCACTGGGTTATCTTGTAGACACCTCCAATTTAGTACATCTAAAATTAAAAACACCCAGTATCTACTTAATATGCATTCAATCCTATCTTCGCCATTTCTATAAATGGCAACTCTATCTTTCCAGTTGCTCAGGCCACAGAATTTGAAGTCAACCTTGACATTTTTCATTTTCTCCTCCACCACACACTCAAACTATCAAAAAATCTTGTCATCTCTATTGTGAGGAAGATCACTATCTGGCCACTTATTATGTTTACTTCTCATTGTAGAAGTAGCCACCATCCCTCTACCTGAGTCATCATGCTAACTTCAAAGTCTTTCAACTTCTACTCTTTCTACCCTATAATGCAGAGGATTTTGAATGAACAGCCACACTGACTTTTTTGGTGTAGAGTTGATTATAACATCACTCCTTTGTTCAGAAACTCTGGCATTTTCCCATGTCACTTGGATTAAAGTCCAGGTCCCTATGATTGTGTACAAAACTCGGTCTTGACACAAGTCTGACCACAACCACTCTGTGTCTAATTAAATGCTTAACATCATCTTCAGAGTCTCTTTAGTCGCACAGACCCACACTCTGTTTGTGTCTCTCAAACAGTCCAGTAAATCCTACTTAAAAAACTGGACAGGCGCTTCTCTTCCCCTTTATTCTCATGGTTAATCCCCATTCCACAGGTCTTCACCATGCGTCACATTCTCAATCAGTACTATCCTGTTAGCCTGTAAGGTTTGATTCTGTTCAACTCTAGCCTTGCCCAGTTGCCTTTCCCTACTCTACCTTTTTCCTTTCTCTGTATCCTTTATCATTTTCTCATTCAACATGTACTGTGCTTTGCTTTTTGTATTTATTTCTTTTTATTTTTGTACTGGGATCTAACTCACAACCTTACACATGCCGGGCAAGCACTTGTGCTGCTGAGCTAAATCCCCTGCCCTACTTTCTGTGCTTATTTCTCAATGCCTGTCTTTCCCAGTTACAGTATAACCACCAATAAGTGATTGTTGTTTTGTTACTGCCATATCTTGTGCCACCAGAATGGTGAACAGCCTGCTGGACTAAGAGAGTAGTAAAGGTTATGAAAAGTCCTCTGTAGAGATTCTGTGCATTCTTTGTTTATTCTAAAATTTCTCAAATTTATTGATTATAGCATATTTTTATTCAATAAAACACTATTTAACTTCTCAAAACATTAGTGCTTCAAGGAAAGGAGTTTGGTGATGGTTCCACTGGAAGGTATAGGAAAATTATATATAAGATTGCAGGGAGCTTTCCAGTTACAGTAAAAACCACCTAGGTTGTAATTTGATCAGATTCAAGTGGTTGCATATACAGTTACCAAAAAACTATTTCTCATATTATGATCTATGAGACAGGCTACAGAATGATAATATATCACATAACACTTACATGATTGTGCTATCTTCTCCAAATTAACCATTGTAGACCTTTCTTAATAACCCAAACAGTGCAGCTATGTATGTAATGTGCTTTATATCAAAATATCACAGTAAAAAGCAGTACAGTCAGTGGAAGGGAATATTCATAAGAAGTAGCAGAAAAAGAAAAGACAGAGGATCACTGTTGCATAGAGATTTCACATTTACTAAATTAATTTTAAAAAAGAAATTAGCTTTAAGTTTAAACAAACTGTATTAACACTTAAATAATATTTAAGGAAAGAATGTTGAACCGAAAAATGCAAGTTTAGTTATGGTTCTGCTAGTAAGCCATGGTAAGATGGATAAATTAGTTTACGTAGATTTTAATATTTTCATCTGTGATACAAGGGGTCTTATGATATGTCTTAGATTGGTTTCAGATCTAAAATCCTTTAAAGTCTTCTTTTAATTGATATCCAGGGAGAGGCAAAGGCCAACAATTATTTGTAGATTTTAATAGCAAGCAGATTACAGTAATTTTTTGAAATATTTTTCTACATGCTTCTTTGATAGCTGTTTTTACTAGTTAAGTACTTAGGGTTTAACAGTAAAGAAAACATGATTTTTACACTCTTCAAAGGAACTATTCCAAGACCTGGCAAACCTTTGTTAAGCCACAGGAATTTGGGGGATGTTGCCGCATGTGATGTAGCTAGGCTATAGTACTGGATGGTTGATTCTTTACTTCCAGATACAAGAATGAAGTAGACTACATAATGGGTTATAAAGCATGTTTCAGAATCTGTAAGGAAAAATTGAGTTGATTCATTTTCAAACAGTCTTTTAAAGATAGTTCTTCTAGGAGCAAACTCAGATTTGATTAGGTATTTATGATGAATTTATGATGCCAACCGGAAATGCAAACTTCATGGCTTGAAACCACTGCTAAATGAAATGGAGAAGAAGAGCAGAATAAAATGTTTCAAAAATAATTTGTGAAAAACAAGAAGGCTGACTTATTTGATCTCAACATACTCTTTTGAAATATCCATGACAATAGCTAGCTCATTACTGTATTATGCAATACGTGGCTATTACAGAAGACCTGAAGGATACATGCTTGAAATAATGAAGAATCTTTTCTTTTTTCTAAAAAGATTCATTGTGATTCTTTCACATAAAATTAACAAGAATCTGTCAATTTCACGTATTATTTTTTCAGGTTTTACTTTCTATAGAAGTAGAAAATGACATGAAATTTATCCAGATCATTTTCTTTAACAAAATCCACTATTTATCAGTGGATTTACTAAAGTTTGAAATATTTTGTTTTACCTATTAAGAAGTACAAAAAGGTTAAAAGAATGAATGCACAAGCCATAACTTCAAATATATTGCTATCCACTGCGTTCACCAAAATGGATTCATATTATGTTCTGGTTTTGACCCTAATAAATAGATTTTTTTCAATTTTGGTATTCTAAAAAATGTAATGAAGAATTATGAAAAGTAAAGCTATTAATCAGGGAGTAGTGAAAAACCTCATAGAAATTCAAAAAGACTTTAATAAATGGAAAGGCCTTACTCGTGAATTTTAAGACACATGATTATATAGAGAGCATTTTATGCTAAACTGATCTATAGCTCAAAACAAATTTGTTTGAAATCCCAGGATGATTTTAAAGCTGAAATTTCAAGTTAATACTAAAATGTCTATGACAGTTAAGAAGAACTACAAAAAACAAAATAAACATGAAAAAAGAGAAAGCTGGTTCACTCATGTGGCCTGATATCAAAACACCTGAAACAACAATCATTCCTAACTGTATTGGAGAAAGGAAGACTTATGGGTTAATGGAGCTTCATAGAAATCCCAGAAATAGACTCATATGTACCTGGTCAATTGATTTTTCTCTAAGGTGCAATGGCAAATAAATAGGAAAAGGCTAGTCTTTTTAACAAATGATGCTACACAGTTGGGCATACACAGGTAAAACATTAAACTTGACCACTATCTTGCTCTTTCTTTGAAAATTATCTTCATGTATAAAACCTAAATCTGAAAAGTATTTTACAAGGAAACATAAGAGAATACCTTTGTGACATTCTTTTCTTAGATATATCAAAAGCATGATGCATGAAAGAAAAAAATGATAATTGGTTTTTATCAAGATTAAAAAGTTTTATCTTTGAAAGACAGTTAAAAATTGCAAAGTTAAGTCACAGATTAAGAGAAAATAGTTATAAATCACATATATGCTAAACAACTTGTACTCAAATGTATAAGGAATTCTAAAAAATTGACAATAACTAAACAAATAATTTGAAAATAATTTAAATAATTTGAACACTTAACCAAGAAAGGTAAATAGATTGCAAGCAAACAAGCATATGGATAGTTACTCAACATCATTAATAAAAAAACATTAATTAAAAACTTATAGCACCAAAAATAAACACAGTATAGTATATCCTTGCAATAGAATATAGTCAAGCAACAAAAGAAGTGAATTACTCATCCACACAATGATATAGTTAAATTTCATATGTGGTACATATAAGAATCTAGATATATAATGTGACATATTTTAAATTTCATTTAGATGACATTCTGTAAGAAACTAAACTCTAGGGAGAGAAAAATAGCCATTGTTGCCATGGACAGGGTCGATTCAAAGGCATATGTAAAATGTAGGGGCGCTGACACTTACACGATCATTAATATTTGTCAACTGGAAACTATATATCAGAAAGCATGATTGACATTTTTAGTGTATACAAATTATGCTTTAATGAAGGTAAGAATCTCTACAAATCAATTTACTTTTCTAACTCCCGGAAATTTATTTAGATAATTCACTAGAAACTGTTTTACTCTTTGATTCATGGGATACGTATGCATATATAATAAGCTAACATCTGTGAATCCTGCTGTTAAAATACATTATGTCTATACAAGAACAATGTAGTTATACCTTGCTTTTGTGAATTGGGGGAAGTGTGGTAATATAAGTACAGTGTCGAAGATAAGGGTAATGTGAGACAAAAGCTATCTAATCCTGACCTTATTTAAAACCTGAATCCTTCTCAGACACTGCATTCTGTGCCTCAGTATAGACAGAATCACTGCAAACAGCGGATGAGGAGTAAGAATAAAGCATAAGTGTCCTTAAACAGAGAAGAGTTACTTTATGTCCTGCAGAAGCTTTATCTCTGCTTGAAAAGTCACCATTAGCCTAAGACCCTTTCCCATTTCATTGGATTTTTAAAGCTATTTGCTAGTTTGGATTGTTCAGTTTTTCAAAAGAATAAAAAACTGTATTATGCACTGTGAAGGGTACTCATAAATAAATAAATAAATAAAGAACAAGATCAACATAGCTTTGCTTCCCATATTAAGAGTATGTATGCAATATTTTACACTGTGAAGAACCAAAAAAGAAAAGAAAGTAATAAGAAAAAACCCCAGAGTCTCTTCTTTCTAAGTCATACTATTTGTAATGCTCTTAAATTGTCTGGTCTACTGTGTAATCATGATGATGGAAATCTCAATTTGTTATCGCTTTCATATTTAAAGAAAAAGTCCTGGATGTTTTTCTCCCTGACGATTGAGTTAATGGAAAATTTGTCTCTATAGCTGTTGGAGGACTCTGGGATTCTTTAACTTGAAGACATTTCCAAAGTGTCATCCTAAAGTACAAATTTCCCACTGACAAACGACTGTGTTTGTTGGCACTGGCTCAGGTGCTAGGCATTTTACAGCACTCACAGAGGAGGTGCAAGTGCTTGGCTTCACATAGTCTGGAAATCTCCTTCCATCGCTGCTCTGTGAAGCCAGTTCAAAAAGAATAGATGTTTACAGTTTCAATCAAATATTTTCTGGGAAATATAGAAGTTACTTCTAAGGTAAATACAGGCTTTGGACATTCATTCAACATTAATTAATTTGACTAATATTTATTAAGTTCCTAACCATATGTTGCAGACACTTTTCTAGGAATTAAACAAACAAACATAGGGCATGCTTTCTAACAGGGTCAATAAACTAGAAAGAACATAAGTAAACAATGTGCAAAGGGACAATAGGGACGTTAAGTATGTCTCCTGGAAAATTTTGTGCATATAGCAGCTGCACAATGTAAGTTCTATTGCTGTGTACAGGAAAAAATATTTCCATACTGTCATAAAAGACATGCACAGCTAACTGAAGACATTCTGCTTACACCTCCTCTTATGATTGTTGTTGAATTCAAATGAGATTCAAATGTGCTGACCTGTCATGTAGCTTGCAGCAAATCACTCTGAATTATTTTTATCTTTCAGACCAGGTTGCTAAAA
>PVJX010025279.1:0-27010 GCA_004027295.1 Dolichotis patagonum | reverse complement strand
GAACTCCAGCCACCTACAACCCAAACAGAGCTACACCAAGACACGTAATAATCAAGATCCCAGAAATTCAATATAAGAACAGAATATTAAAAGCCATCAGAGAAAAGAAACAGATAACCTATAAAGGAAAACCCATCAAAATCATGGCAGACTTCTCGACACAGACCATCAGGTCAAGGAGAGCTTGGAGTGAAGTAATTCAAGCCTTGAAGGAGAGCAACCTCCAGCCCAGATTGATGTATCCTGCAAAACTCTCTCTAGAAATTAATGGAGAAACAAGATGCTTCCATGACAAAGAGGAACTAGGAGAATTTGTGACCACCAGTCCAACCCTACAAAAAATACTGAAGGACATTCTAGGGAGAGAGAACAAGAATACGAACATTTCAGGAACAGTGGCAGAGAGGCCTCAGTGAACGGGGAAGATAGTGGAGGGGAACAGAAAAATAGACAACCAATGGCAGAAAAACAGAATAGCAGAAATAAGGCAGAGAAGATTGGCTGTAATCTCTAGTATAGATGGCCTTGAAATATTAACAGAGAGAAACACAGGCAAAGTAGATCAGGAGATAGGGTGCGTTGAGATGCTCTATATAGGGAGGCAGTGGGACCCAAAACAAGCAGTGCACACTATGGGAGTGAAAGGGGAGAAATTGTCTAAAAAAGGAAGGCAGAGGATATTGTTAATTGGGTAACAAGATTTAAAATTTACATTATTCTCATCACTCTGCTTGGATGGATTATGTGCTGTTCCAGTTTGTCTACTTACGCTAGACTTGAGGACATGGTCAGCTATTCCCAAAATAAGAGGACATATTATGGTAATCATCCCTAATTTTCCTATCAACTTAATCTGTAGCGCTTTATAACTTATACTGTCTTATTATGACTGATCTTATTTGAATCTGGTTTGTTAGATTGCTACTTTGTATTGACTGATTTTATTTAAATCTGTTATGATTGATAGCATCAAGTGTAAGAGTATAGGCAATTACACTGAAGATGACAAGATTCACTAAGATACCCACTCTGGTTTGATTATTACTTGCTTTTGAAGTCTTATAATGTCTCCAATGCTTTGTTTTTATTAATGTTGTTATACACCGCTGAGACATCATGGTAACCATTGTAGATCACCTTGTATTGCAGTTTTATGTGACTTTTTCGCCTCATGCTTTTCTAGGAATAGTTTTGTTTTATCTTGCTTTGTTTTGTTTTTCCCTCTAATACAGAAATGATAGATATTCATGTAGAGACTCATGCATGTGTAGAGCTTATAAACAGTTTATGAGAACCAACTATATAACACATGTTGAAATGAACAACTACTTTGAAGAAAAAGAGACACTAAAATACCCAGTGCTGATTCCATAATGCCATGATGTGAAGTCCAGCAAAACTATCACTTTTTGTTCAAAGTGATTTTATCTTGCTTTGTCTTGTTTAAGTTCAACACATATGAAGGTATTGACAGCTGTTTTGAGGAGAATGAGAGATACTATGGCAGCCATTCTTGGCTTCCCTAATGTCTGGTCTTGAAGACCTGAAATGCTCTCCTTGTCCTGCTCAGATCAATTCCGTATTATGTTGTTTCATGTGAATTCTCTGTATGTGACAATATGGACAACTATTTGGAAGAAAACAAGAGTCAATAGGATAGAGAGTGAATATCTCGTTTTGAAATTTGTGTCTCTTACATTACTTTCTTGTGATCCACTTTGTTCTGATTTGTTGTGTTTAATTTTACCCTTTTGATATAATTCCATGTATATTTGAGTGGGTAAGATGGCTGTTGCCATCCATGTATATTTGAGTGGGTAAGATGGCATATTGCTGTTTTTGTCAGATCGTGGAGCAGAACTGTTAACAGTCTCACTGTTTGAATGTCTACTTTACATGTTTTAACTTTGTAATTTGCACAACTATTTCCAAGAAGTCAGTATGTAATTTGTCAAGTAATAATTTCTTAGGTTTTTTTTGTTGTTGTTCTTTTCCTTTTTTCCTTGGAATTCTGTATTGCTGCTACCATTTATTCTGTTTTGTCTTGTCTTGTTTTGTTTTATTCTCTTTAAATAAAATTAAAAAAAAAAGAAATGGCTGGACACTGTGATGCACAGCTGCTGGTCACTATGATGCACACTGTATAAACCAATCCCCAGTGGACAAGCCATTCTACCTCTGCACTGCCTGCTTGCTTATCTCATATAAGTCTGACGCCACTAGAGATCAGGGCCTGATATTCTGGGAATGATCCTGATCAGTGTTGGTTGATGTAAATAAACCTACCTCCAGCTTCTGGGTGTGGTCTCAGTGCCATTACATCAGCACATGTGCAAAGTATGGATATGTATTGGAAACCATAACAGTTTTTTATTTTTTGAGATAGGGTCTCACTATGTCATTAAGGCCGGCCTTCTACTATGTAACCCAGGCTGGCCTCGAACTCATGGTAATCCTCCTGCCTCAGCCTCCCAAGTGCTGGGAGTATAGGCATGAGCTACCACACTTGGGTCTCAAAGCAGTTTTTTTCCTGTCTAAAAAGCCCAAAACATGCCATTAACCGAAGTTGTGATAATTATATATGAAGTTTTCAGTTATCATATATGAAAATGAGTATACAGATTTAGTTGATCAAGAGAAAAAAACAGAGATTATTGCTTATCTTGTCATTTAATGTTTCAGAGAGTTGGAGATTCATGATTTTCTGTGTTATATTTTCTGAATTTCCTGGGCTGAAGTAGTGGCAGGTTAGGCACAGCAGTTTTAAAATGCCGGGAGACTGCAGCTTGCTTCCACAGAGCCTTTGCACAGGCTCCTCATTCCACCTGGAACATCACACGCATTTTGTGGATGCCCTGTCTATCAGAGCTGACTTCCAGCCTCCTTGACCACAAGGCTAGGGGTGCCAGGGAGCTTGAGAAGACCCATTTGACCCCCTGGTAGTGGGGCGCTCAGAGGGCTGAGCTGCTGGGCCAAACCGGGGACCAGAGCATGGACCCCCTCTGAGGCAACACCTTTACTTCTGTAGACAGGGGTGAGAGAGGCTGGGGACAGTGTTTGAAGACTGTGCCTCTGGTTTAGGCCAGCTGGGCCAGAGGATGAGAGTTAAGGGGACAGTTAACAAGCACAGGTCAGAGGACAAAGGTGACTTAGCCAGCTCAGTTCCACTGGAAATCAAGGACCTGCATTCAGTTAGTAATGAGCATTTGCCACACTGACTTCCCTCTGCTCCCCCTTGCACCACCTTCCCCCTTAAGATAAGCTCATTGTCCACAGCGCCCAAAGCTGTGGTCAACACCAGGCTGCAGGCAGCAGAGTGGCATCTAATGGGCACCCAAGTTGGGCAGAGATGACAGTTTCAATAGTGATGTTCCTGGTTGTATGGGGACATAAATGCCTCCCTCAGTGTCCCCTAAAGCTGGACACAGCCACAGCTTCAGAGCTGGCAGAGGAACGTGGGGAATATGGGGCACCTCTGGGGAAGTGGAGTGGGGGTGGAGAGGCTTTGCCCCTGTGCAGCTGCCACACGTTCCTGAGTCACCCACCCCTTCTGGGGACAGGGTAAACCCATCTCTCAGCCTCCAAAATAAGAAGCCCAATTAACTTCCGTAGCCTTTTTCTCTGAAAACAGGTGGTAAGTGATATCTTGGTCTCCACAGCTGAATACCCAAGTCTGGCAGCTCACCAAGGAGCTGTTTAGCCCACGAATCCAGAGGTCAAAGGCCAGATGCTCATCCCTGGGCGGGGCGGGCACTTGCTGGCAGGCTTGCTCAAGCTCTCTGTGGAGTCCCACAGGAGTGCAGATCTCACAGGGCAGAGGAAGCAAGGATGCTGGTGAGGGCTGTCTCTGTGAAATGCTGCTCTTAGGTTGATTTGTAGTATCCTATCTCCTCTTCAGCCCAAACTCATCCTTCCAGCTTTGACTCTGCAGCACTGAACTCTGGGCATCTCAGAGGGTGGATGCCTCATACATTAAACTCATCTGTCCCAGGCCACTATGCTTTCCTGAAACCCACTCCTCCCTGTCCTCCCTGACCACCCAAGAAGCAGGGCCAACTTGGAGATAGGGCCCCCTCTCAGCCTCCTTCTGCTCCTGGTCTTCCTGCCTCTGACTCGCCTCTAAAATCTCCAAAACTTCTCTTTGACATGCAAACCTCCAGCCCAGCTCTGGCTGTGGTGCATGGGGTAGGACAGGCAAAGTTGTCCTCAACTGCTGCTAGAGTGTAGCCCAGACCTGTAGCAGTGGCTGTGGCTAAAGAGGATGGATTCTTAGAACATAAGGAACTTTCCCATTTTTAAATATTGGCAAATCATCTGAGCATGTGGCCCAAGCAAACACGGAAAGTCCCTGGATTGGATTGGAACCCTGGCAGGCAGTTTGTGCCCTTGCCATGCAGTTACCAGGTTGAAACTGAGCCCTGAACACAGTCTGGCCCTAACAGTACTGCAACCTGGTCTGAGATGTCAACCAGCCCTATCAGGACCACAGCCCAGTCAGCTCCCACCAGTCTCTAATACAAAGCTGACGGGCTCAAGCTGTGCTGCTTTCCAGAGCCAGCATTTGCTTGTGATCACTATTTTATGTACTTACTTCCCAAGTGACATGAGTTTAAAATCTGATTACCAGGTAAGTATAGTTGTATGGAGCAGCCTTGGTGCAGATAGGCTGTGTTTCCTAGCAAAGCCTCTGGAAAACTTGCTAAATCTCTTGTTACCCAGGAAATAAAGTACCCACTCATGGGATACTGGTGAGCATCATAGGTGAATAGTGTCCCAGGTGCTATTGTAGATTGCTCCTGGAGACTCTTGAATATAACTGGCCCAGAAACACTCAGTACCCACTTACACAACCCTAACCCTAACCGAATCTCTAACCCTAACTCCAAACCTAACCCTAACTCCAATCCCAATCCCAATCCTAACCCTAACTCTGAACCTAAACTTAATACCTAATTGTTAAATCATAAACTTAATATCTAAACTAACTCTAACTCCAACCATGACCCCTACCCCCTTACTCTAATTGTAAACAACCTGGACCCTCGAAAAGCCCAACAATGACCCTAACTCTAACTCTACTCTAGCCTAACTCCTACCCTTGATCCTGGCTCTGACCTTGACTCCCACTGTAACCCTAACTTAAGCCCTAAGAACCTGTAGGGCAAGGACTTGGGCACAGGTCTGACCTATGGCATGTGTGCTACAGTGGGCATGCAGAGGACTTTCTGTTGGCATGCAAGCCAAAGAGCTCCAGCAGCTGAGCATTGGATAACAGTTTTTTTTTTCTAAACTAAACTCTCAGTATTCAGTTTAATTGCAGTGTTGGCACTTTACAATAAGTATGTAGCTTTTGGGTTGTGGTTTGGCAGCTTGGTCTCTAAAAAGTTTGGCCTCAATGGCCCAAGGTGTCTGTCCTGGGAATGCCTGGCCTACAGAAATCACTGGAGTCAGGGTAGAGGGCAGATTAAGTAGAGATTGAACTGAGAAGGTCAAGGTGAGTTCGGATGCAGAAGGCTCCAAACCAGAGAATAGAGGAGATAAAGTCCCATGAAGCACAAGATGGGTTGAGTTCCACCCATTGGATATGGGATGGCTTATGGGGCAGAGAAACCGAGTCAGCTTGGCAGGAGAGGTGATAATGATGACAAGTGACCCAGAATAACAGTGTTCCACATGGCCAGTGCTTGCCAAAGCTGGTACTAGGTATTTTGCCTGCCTCATAATCTCCAGGATGACTTAGGGAACATCACACATCATATGGTATAGGCACAGAAAGGACTAGTAGTGCACCCCAAGCACCCACACAGAAGGAGCAGAGCTAGGACTCAAAACTCAGATGGCCAGACCTTAGGTGGGAGCCCTGAAACCCTCACTGCCCTGCTGTGACAGGATCCTGGAGGATGGCATCCTTGTGGGGGAAGTGTAAGGAACAGCCTGGCCTCCTCATGATCAGTAAGGTATGTAGCAGTTGCACTGCTGCATGAGGGGCTCAGGTAAGAAAACCCAGAGGAGCAGACAATGCCATGGGCATCAGAGTAAAGGATCTACAGCAAGGAAGAAGCATCCAACTTGGGATGGAGTTGTACCCTGGATGGTTCCGGGAAGATGGAGCTGTACTTGGGGTGGTCCTAGGAGGTGGATATGCTGCCAGATGGTCCCAAGAGAATGGAACTCTACGTGATATGATCATGGGAACAACAGGTCCCACATGGGGATGCTCCTGCCAATATGCTGTATGATAAGTGCCATGCCGGGGAGGAGCCTCTCTGGGACACCATGGGGTCCTCAAGGTACAAGCAGCTTTGCAAGGAGTCAGTCAGGAGGGCTGGAAGCCAGCATGCTTGGGAGCTGGACTAGCTCACAGCTGTGATAGAGGGGCCGGGTCAGGGGAAGGGGCCAAAGGGGAGGTATAAAGTGACTCCACCCCTGTGTTGGACAGGCCAGGCCTGGTCATGGGCTGAGTCCAAGCTTGATACTTGGGTGTGGTGAATTGAAAACTGGTGGTCAACTTAACACCAGCTAAATTGAGTCAGCATAGTGCTAAATGGGGGGCCCACCTGAGAATTATTGCTAGCACTAAGGGTGAACTGAAGAAAAAGAGGGGCTATAGTTGTTTGGGGTTGCTGTGGGTTCTCCTGGAGGAGCTTGCTGAGCTTCTTTCCTGAGTGAACTTGGCTGTTCTCATCATCAAAGGAGCTCGGGGCCTTGTTTCTGAGAGTGGCTGAGGTTCTCTTTTTGGGAGCTCTGTTCTTTGCTTTGAACATCACTTCCTGGCTCTGAAGGGGAAGATGTGTGTTGTTCAGTCTCCCGGAGAAGCTTGTCACACTGACTTCCTGATATGAACTCGGATGGTATCATCAGAGGAGCTAGGAACCTCACTGTCACTGAGGATGGCTGTGGAACTTTTCGGGGAAACCCTGATTGTTATTTTGAACATCAGTTCTTGGCTCCAATACAGAACCCTCGGCCTACTGGCACAGATCCTTCACCTTGCTTGCATAGACATTCTAGCTTCTGCCACTGACCTTTAGGCCTTCCCAGTGCATATCTGTAAAACGTACTTGCATGAGTCATTATCATGGGCTCTAGGTCTTCAGCTGAACTCATGCAGGATATTGCCATGGGATCCTCAGCTGGATTCTCTAGGTCTTTAGTGTATGGACAGATTTCTTGAACTTCTTGTATTTGACTCTGAGTGACTATCATAAAATAATACTATAAATTATGTATCCTGTATATAATTGCTTTCCTTGAAATCCCTGACTGTAACACCTGGAGTTTGTTGTTGCTTAGTTAGTTTTGTTTTGTTTTCCTGTTTCTGTGATGCTAGTACCTATGGGTTGCAGAAAGTACTGTCATGTGTCTCCACCTCTGGGCTCCTCTGCAGCAAAGCCCTCACCCATTTTCCTGTGGAGCTGGAACTCACTCTCCATGATGCTGCCTCACCGAAGCTCTCCAGATACCAGGGATACATGTTTCTGCCTATGTCCTGAGCCTGAGAACAAGGCTACTAGAGGTCATCCTGGACCCAGCACATGGCAGCCCTCAGCTCTTTTTTAGAAGGATGTGTGAAGGTGCCACAGGCAGTGCAGTCATCGCTGCTTCTATGCTCTAACTTTAATGAGTGTGGTGTCTCGTTGTGTGTGGTTCTGCTCAGGGAATGACAGCCTGCTGCCTCATTGCTGAATGAAAATACTCAGTGTGTGGTTCCTACCTCATACGTGGAGACATTTATCTCTAATCTTAAGCCTGCCCGTGCTCTGTGCTGCCTCATGGCATCTGCTCAGGATAGCTGTCAGAGCGGCCTTTGGCCTGGGTTATAGTCCTGTACTTGCTCCCCAGTGCCACGTTCCCTTGCTTTGGGTCATTATCACCAAGTGGCTATGACCTCATCTACATCTGTTTTCCTCCAGACACCACCTCACTAAGGTCAGTACTTCGACACATAGACTTGGTGGCATGTGAACTCTCAGTTTGCAGAAGTGTATAAATTCTATTCAGTGTCAAGGCCCTAAGCCTGCTGCCCTGTCCATCCCACCAGCCAGGGCAGCTCTCTCCCTGGGAAACCATCTCACCTTTCCCCCTCCTCAGGGAGTGAGCACCACTTCCGTGTTGTCTTGCAAGGGCTTTGCTAGGTCAGATGAATTCACTCCTGCCCTTTTGTTGCATTCTACCTGAAGCGATATGATGGCTGACTTGAAGTTCAGCTCACTGACTTTCCCATACTCGATTCCTTCTCAGGCTCCTGATGGCTCATAAAACTATATCTTTCTGTCCATCTGTCTGTCCAGTCATCTGCCTCCTAACTATATGGAAAATAAACTAAGTGTCTCTGGCTCATTCAGTTCACATGATAATAAAAGGAAAATAACTAAAGAGTGAGCCCACTCTGGAGATCTGCATTTTGTTGCTGTGTTTGGTTCCTTTCATTTTTTTTAATTTTAAAAGGGGGTAAAATTAAACACGGCAAAACAGAACAGAATGGGACATAAGAAAGCATAAATTTCAAAGCTAGACAACCAGAGATCTTCACTATCTGTCATATTGTCTCTTCCAAATGGTTGTCCTTATCCTTGCATATGGAGAGCTCATACTAAATAACATAGCCAATCTTTTCACAAGATGTGTAGTTCACTGGCTCCCACTTGCTAGGCAGGGGGGAGGGAGGGGGAACACGGGACGGGGGAACAGAACGACATGAGATGTCTGATTCTCAGCCCACATGCAGGCAGGATCACAGTTGCCCCCCAGAGACGGGAAGAGTTCTTGTTCTCCCGGCACTCCAAGTCAACCACACGGTGCAGGTCCCGATGCACCAGGGTCTCTCTCTTTCGGGCAGCCGAAAGTCTGCTACACTCTCAGCTGCCCCCCAGAGAGAGGAGGAGCTCCTTGTTCTCCTGGCACCCCAAGTCAACCACATGGTGCAGGTCCCAATGCGCCAGGGTCTCTCTCCTTCAGGCCGCCGAAAGTCTGCCACACTCTCAGCCGCCCCCAGAGATGGGGGGAGTTCCTTGTTCTGTCGGCACCCTGAGTCAACCGCACGGTGCAGGGCCTGATGCGCCAGGGTCTCTCTCTTTCAGGCTGCCGAAAGTCTGCCAGCTGCCCCCAGAGAGGGGGGGATTTCCTTGTTCTCCTGGCACCCCGAGTCAATCGCATGGTGCAGGTCCCGAGACGCCAGGGTCTCTCCCCTGCAGGCCCCCTAAAGTCCGCCATACTCACCTGCTATTTCTTTCTGATGAATTGACCATTCCATATCAAAGTTCTGAAATGGCCAACAGACCACAGAAAGAATTCTCTTTAGGCTCCTGTTTGAAACCAGCAGCTACAGTGATCTGCTGGCCTTGCTTCAGGGCCACGTGTTTGGTTCCTTTCAAACTCTGATCCAAGCATTTATGGGGTTCTTCATAAGGAATAGCTCTAAAATCATCAAACTCCATGGCAACAGGGTCCATGGCCCAAGCTGGGTGGAGGGCGACTCCTTGTAGCCAGTGGAGGTACCCAAAGCAAATACCCAAAGCAGTGGAGGGCTGATCTTAGGCCAGTGAGGGAAGGGTGTGGCTGTTTTTGGACAGAGGACCTTTCAGAGCACGGGTTTTGTACTGCTTTTCTTCTGGTTGTTCGTTTTCTTTCATGACTTCATCTCTGTCAGTACCAAGAGGGGCTCTTCTGGGGGTGTGGAACAACAAAAAGGCCTGGAAAATCAAACAGGGCAGAGTAAACAGCAGAGACATTTGCCAGCACTATTGAAGACTGGCCATTAAGGGAATCTTGAGGCAAGCCGTGGCAAGAGTGGAGACAACCTTTCTCCTGGTTCAGAACAGCAAGACCAGAGGAAGGCAGGGAGGAATTTCCTGCAGCAGCATTTGCAGGAGCAGTGAAAGGGATGGACCCTTAGCAGTGGAGTCAAAGACGTACACTGTAGAGCTGTGGATTTCAACGTGAATGAGAATTGCAGGCAGCCTCCACCACAGAAGGCAGGGAGAAAGTGCTGCAGCAGCTTAACAGCTGTGTTCACCAGACAGGAGAGGAAACCTGACAGCAGTTCTCATCGAATGACAAGTAAGGATGCAGTGCAGATCCACTGTGGGGTTCCTGAGGTGACAGTGGTTAGTGACAATGACTCAGCAGTGAGCACATGTGTCCTAACAGTTAACCTTGGGTCCTCTCTCTCCTTCCCTCTGACCATCTTTGCTTCTGGTTGTGATGAGGGGAGCAGCTCTCCTTCCTCACCCTCCACTGTGATGTTTCTGCCTTGACTCTGACCTGGGTAAGACAGCTCACCGACTCCTCCTTTAAACAAGCAATGAAGTGTTTGGTACCCACCATAGATGCTTGAAGGGTTGCTGTAAATTTCAGTGTGTATTCTAACCTCACAATTTACACTTGAAATGGAATCACCAAATCACATGTAGGTGCTGTTAGGAGGTGTTTAGGGCAAGGTGAATTATGGAGGTGGGGCCCATGATGGCACCAGTGGCTTCAGGAGAGAGACCTAAGCTGACCCCTGCTTTGTCTGCCACCTCATGATGCACCATGGAGCCCTCACTTCATGCTGGTCAGAAGTTAGCACCATGATTTTGGACCTCTAGTCTCTAAAAGTACCTGATCTCAGGTATTTTGTTACAGAAACAGAAAATATCAACTGGGAGATCATGGCAAGAATCACCTCAAGGCTGAAAGAGCAGATTGAACTTAAGGAGAGGAGCCCAGGGGGTAAATGACACATCCACCTTGAGCCTCTTAATCTCCACAGGCTCTTTGGAGACCACGTGGGAACCTCTGTGGCCTCTCTGTGAAGATAGAAACCATGTTGCCCAAGCTCTAATGAGGAGGAAGAGGAGATGCCTGGTGAGCAGACCTGTGCAGAGGGCCAGAGTTCTAGTAAGGCAGCTTGGTGGTGGCATGCTGGGTTGTTGGTGGCTTGTAGCTGGCATCCATCAGCTTTACCAGCCACTAGAGTGGCACTATGGAAAGCCAAAGGCTCGTGTGGGTTCTGGCTTAGGTGGAGCCTGTAGATGCTGAGTCCTGGGGAGAGGTTTCAGAGGCTGTGGGTGGATGGAGTCAGGCAGCCAGGAGGGCAGAGGGGAGGCTGGCTGAGCTTGGCCACCTCAGGCTGCCTGTTCTCAATGACAGCCATGTGCCCAGAGCCTAAGGCTACTCATCAGGGAGGGCAGGAGCAGACAAGTGGGCATGTGGAAATCCACACAGTGGCTTTAGGGGCTCTCTTCTTCCTGAAGTGGAGTGGCTCTGCCAGGACATGTCTCCTGTCCGCCAGGCATGGAGAAGCACTGTGAGCTTGGAGGGGACACTGGAGCCAAGTAGGCCTGGAGTTGTACTGTCGTCTGCCTGTGCTTTTGCAAAACTCTCTGAGGCTTGTGTGAAGTTTACACAATCTTGGAGCTTTCGGAAATGTGCCCAGAGCCAGAACCTTACTTTTTCCTGTGTCTGGCAGTCAGTGGGCCCTGTGTCATTGCCTCCAACTCACAGCCCCATGGTGCAGCTAGCAGGTAGCGGGGGCTGGGAGCACTTCTCCATGGCACAGGGGCTCCAGGAAGGGCTGTGTGTCCCAGCTCCAAGCACCTGTATGAGCAGCAGGGGCCCCTAAGGTGATTCTAGAAACCATCTCTAGGAGATCTTAGCACCTCAAAACCTGGCAACACACTGAAGTTGGCAGCCCACCTTTCCAAAGGGCATGGAGAAACAAAGCATGAACACTGGACACCTGGATGATGGGCTGTGCCCCTTGAGCTCTACAGTGAGGTGGTGACCAGATGAACCCTAACAAAGAAAGATGGTGGTGGCCACAGTCCACACTCCCACTTGGTGGGAGCCCAACTTCAGAACACGCTGTTATAACCAGCTTACCTGCTGGTGTTAAGCCTCATGCCTGGCCCCTGTCCTGAACTCAGAGTGAAGGTGCAGAGGCCAAAGGAGTGCCTGCCTGTCCATTCTCCCTCCTCCCAGGGCACAGCCAGGAAACATGAGAAAAGCACTAGAATGCCAACTTACATCCATTCTTTCTTATACTAAAATGTGTAAGTTTCTGTTATTTTTCAGACTTTCATTGTGGCAAAATATGTGCATATAGCAGACAGTTTGCTTCTTAAAGCCCTTTCAAGTGTCCAATTTGTGGCATTAATTTTATTCAGAGTGTGTAACACTACTAGTTTCTAAACTCCTCATCACTCCAGTGAGGCCGTCCCCCTCCAGGCCCTGGAAATGGCTTCCACCCATCTCTGTGACTCACCTGTTCTAGGTAACTGGTCTACATAGATTCATGCAGTATTTGTCCATGATTGGTTTGTTTTCTTAGGATTTTGAGGTGGCATGCATGAGAACCTCTTTCTTTTGAAGACTGAATAATTAGGTGGATGGACAGTCCACTTTTGTCCATCTATCATCAATTGGGAATTTTATAGCTTTGTGGATGTTACTACAATTATTGGCATACAACCATCCATTTAAGTCCCTATTTCCCATTACTGGTTATATATCTAGGAGTAGAATTTTTGATCTTTTCTAGAGTATCTATTTGTATGATTTATAATGCATACAATGTGTCAGCAGAGTAGTGCAAATATAATTTATAAGTTGGGACACATATTTTGGGAGCTCAAGATGTTTTCTGCAGAAGGTACACTATAAAAAAATGAATGCTGACAGGCTGGAGGTTCGTGCTCATATTCTGGTGGTGTACATGAAAGCAACATGTTCCTTCTCAGACTTTTTGCTTTCCATTGGGATAGGACCACATGTTCCAGTCTGCCTGGGACAGCTCCAGCTGCTGTTCCTTAGCTCTTACTGATGGTCTGTGAACGCTGGCTGGCCAATAGGGTAGGCCCAGGGAGCCAGTCAGCACTCAGTCACTAAATCTGGAAAAGTGGTTCAGGAGGACCCAGTATGTGGAATTCAGGATATGTGGATTACATCCTGGTAAGCCATTTGAGGTACTGTGAAGAAACAATGCATTCAATTCCTCTCTCCTGCTGCATGCCCTGACTCAGTCACACAGCATGCTGCACAGTGTCAGTTGTTTTCTTCCATGACTGTGAAGTTACCTAAACATTGCCCTTGCTCCCCGACATGGGGAAAGTGTTGCCTGAAGGAAGATCCAAATTCCAAATTCAAGGAGTGGTTTCTACTGAAAACATATTTTTTTTCTACCACTGTGGAGTCTGCAAATTGTGAGTCAAAATATCATGTTGGTCAGTTTTTCCATTGTTGAAAAAAAATACCCAGGACCTGAAACATAAAGGAGGAGGGATTTAATTTGCCTCATGGTTTCAGAGGGTTCAGTCTATGGTTTGCTGCTACACAAGGTGAGAATATCATGGCAGGATGGCCTGCTGAGCAAGGCTCCTCAGTTCATAGTGGCCAGGAAGCAGAGCAAGAAACAGCACTGGTGGGAGACATACCCTCCAGAGGCAGTTTTGAGTGGCTCACCTCCTAACAGAACACAGCTATGGGCTCTGTGAGTTTATCCACTGATGATCCCAGGGCCCCTATGATCCATCACCTCTCCAGGAACCTGTGATCCAGCCAGGTTGGCAGTTATGATGAGCTGACACTGTTGGGGGATACCTCTATGTTTTTGTAAACAGCCATTTTTGCTTTTTGAAGAGCATATCTGAAATACTGTTGTACCTACTTCCTCCCTGCCCCAAGGGACTCGAGAACCTGTGCAGTGTGTGATGAACTACATGGCCACATGCTTGGATAGGAGGAGCACCTCGGATTTCACTCCTTGCTCCCCTATGGCTCATCACCCTCAGGTGGGGAAGGTCAAATGGGCTCGACGAAAGGCTGCTCCTTGAAGTTGTATTTCAATAGCTGCTAATTCAGAGCTTCCAGACACTTAAAAAACCATTAAAAGCCACTGAATGCTCAGAAATTCAGAACCACATGTCTCTCAGCCACACTAGGTCAGGCACATTTCTGTTTCTACTTCAGTGTCTATCTCGTTCATGTTCTCGTCCATGTTGCTGGCCCATTTGGGCACCTTGGGGATGCTCCTACCTGTGCCAGAGCTGGACATTCTGGCCCTCACAAGCTCCAAGGAAAGCCTGAGCTTTGGCAACAGCTTTTTCCTCTTTGGAGGGCAACATGAGACAAAGGAGGCTGGAGAGCTCGAGAAAGAAAAAGAGGGACTCTGTGCCTGGCCTCTCCATGCTGGCTGTGTGCCCAGGGCTAGGCTCCCTTATCGTGGAGGGTGTCACACCACCCAGGCTGTGCAGGCTGACGGGGGTAAAGGTGCAGTGTGGAGTCACATGGCCATGAGGAGCGGGACCAGAACAGGGTCCTGCATAGCCTGTCTGTTCCTTCCCAAGTAACCCTTGTAGGTTCTTACTCTAAGGAGGGCTAGGCTTTGCCTGGGGAGACTTGTGCCCTGCTGAGGCAAGGATAAACTCTAGGCTTTTCCAGTGACTCCGCACTGCAGGAGATGGCACAGGACCATAAGCAGATCGGCCTCTCTCTCTCCCTTACAGTTTTTCCTCTTTTGCCTCTGCTTCTGCCTCCACAGTGGGATGATGGAGCAGAAAGTCCATCACCAGGTGTCAGATCCTGAGCGTGGCTTTCCATTCTGTTCTTTTAGGCAACTAGTCTTAGTGTTATGATAGAGCACTGTGGATGTCCCAAGAAAGGGTCTAACCAGACCCTCAAATGCCTAGCTGAGGAGAGGCCCAGTCTCCATCCCTGTCCCCACATGAGAGCCTTGGGTCTGGGACCAAGGTGGACCTTAACCCATCTACCCAGCCTCCCTCCTCCTTCCTTTCCAAAGGGCACAGGTCCACTTGTGGCTCTGGAGTAGTCTGGAGGTCAACAGGGAACAAACATGTGAATTTAGTTACTTTTGCTGTGGTGAGCTGTTTGAATGTGAGGCTAGACTGCTGTTATTCTGTTGATGGATGGCTGGGCCTTTGCTGAGTCCCTCAACTCTTCACCCCACCAGTCCTTCTGTTTCCGGGGACATGGCCTGTGTGGCCAAAATGGATACTTCTGCTCATGGGTGCCACTGCCCTTCCACGAAAACAGGAAGCCTGGGTCCTCTCAGGTGAGCAAAAGGTGAAGGCATGTGGCCTGCCTGTCCCTGGGCCCACCTTGGGGCAGTGGATCAGAACTGAGCTGCAGGCATCCCAAGGCAAGTGCAGCCACCTCTTCTTTTGTGCCTATTTCTGCTCTCTGGGTCTCCTTTCCTCACTGGAGCAGCTGCAAGACTGGTCTGCACTGTCATATCCCCCACTATCTCTGTTCATGTGTCTCTGTCCTTGTCTTCTGGGCTGGCTGGCAAGGTCTGGGTGTGACTCATAGTGGATATGAGTCACTCATGCATGATGGACATGTCCTTGGCCTCATGGCAGCATTGAATCTTGCTCTTAGGTTGGACTCTTTCTTTCAAAGACATTAAAAATCTCTTGATATAGCAGAGGCCCCAGTTACCATGGCTTCACTGATTGATTGGCTGGCTCCTTTGTCCACTGTGTGAGCATGGACTGATGGTCACTCCAGGGGTAAGGATGACTTACACTCATGCCCCTTGACATCACTCTTTAGCAAGAACGTTATGCTCTAATGTCTGTCTGGGTCTTCTCATGTACTATGTGTATAGATAGAGTTCAGGCCAGTAGGATTCCAGAGCTTATACTTCCAGCTTCCCTGGCCAGAGTCTCCTTTGCATCAGGGACCCAGGGCTGTTTTCTGAGAATATCCTGCTTTCCATGCTTTGGCCCCACATTTCCCTGCAGAAGGTCTGCTGTCCTCAAAGTTCCATACCTTAGGGCCTTGCTCACCATCCTGTGGCACTGTTGGGAGGCAGTGAACTTTCAGGAGGTGGAGCAAAGTGGCAGGAAGTGAGGTCACTGCAAGCATACTCTAAGAGGGATCTTGGAACCCTACCCTTTCCCCTCTCTCTTTGCTTTCTGGACACCATGAGGTAAGGAGCCCTGTTGCCCCCACACACCCCACCATGGTGTGTTCCTTACCACAGACCCAAAGCCACATGGATTGAAATCTCCAATTGGGAACCAGATGAGCCTTTCTCGTTGATTTATCTTGGGGATTTTGTTACAGTAGGGGAGTGCTGAGTAATATAAGGCCTCATCCCTTCTCAAATCAAATTATGCTATATCATTAAAACCCTGTAAATTTCAACTTTCAGTAAATTTCACATAAGTAAAATGTCAGTGGAAGTGTTATTTTTAAATTAAGAGATGTGCCATGACCTGTTTGGTGTGATTGCATATATTATAGCACTGGGCGTGTAATCAATACTAGCCCCAAATCAGGCTGTTGTGGGTGTGTTTGGTGAGACCTGTTCCTCCGGGACAGCATGCTGCTGTGTCCCCCTGTGGTTGGAGGTGGGATGTAATGGGTCTCTGGTGATCTGTGCTCCTGCCAAGGCCCCTCTGCTGCTGTGTGGGCTTCATATCTCATGTGGGAATGTGGGAGACACATTGGATCCTGCCTTGGCTGGGCCCTGGATGTGTGGGGCAGCCCCTTATCAGTCTGTATGCCCATTGCTGCACTCTAGTGTTTCTTGTGGTGGGCTTGCACCCCAGCTCAGGCTTTACTTGTAGCTTGTGAGGGCCTGTGGCACTGGGGGTAGACAGGCATGTGGCAAGACTGTGGGCAGCTGGCTGGGCAAGTGGGCATGACCTGTAAGTCACAGAGACCCGGGACACAGGAGCCCAAGCCCTGCACTTGGGGCCAATTAGAGAATGCTATCTTTAGCTCTTCTCCTGCGAAACTACACGAGTGTTTTGATAGGAGAGCCCAGCTCTGATGTCCAGCTCTTTCAGTGGTCCACATTCCTGTGCAGAGCTTATTTCCTTTTCTACCTTTAATAAATGTAAAGCCTTGCTACCCTTTACACTTGTTTGTCCAATTCTTTGTTTGGGACACCAAGAACCTGGAAAGGATCCCCGGGAAGAGCATGGCACCCCAGACTCCAGTAACAGCATCACCTCCGTGTTACTAGCCTGGTGCCTGCCCACCTCCAGGCACCCTGTGGGTAGTGTGAGCTCTGCCCAGGGTGCTCAAGGGGAAGACAGCATTCCTGCCCAGCCAGCGAGGCATACTATCATGGCCTGTTCCTCCAGCAGATCAGGCTTTTATTTTTGCTAAATTTATTTAACCTGAAAGCCAGGCCCACCCCCATCTCTCTCCTCACCCAGACTCCCCAGCATCCATTCACTCTGACCTTCTGCCAAAAGCCCTATTTCTCAACACTCAGCTTCCCGCCTCCTCATTTCCTCATGTCTCAGGCTCTGTGAGTTCTTGGTGTTCAAATCCCCTGAGGTTATATAAACAATACTTTGAATTTACCTTCTTTCTCTTTCTTGTTCTTCAGCTTTGCTTTCAGGTTCATTAGAGACTTCCTTAGGGTGTAATTATCCCCTCAGTTTTGAATGCTGCCCCGCTTCCCCCATTTTGTTGAAAACATGAGGATCTTATGAGCTCTCTGTCCCCCTTGACATCAGTCTTGTTGGTTCCAGTTCGAGGCATTGTCCGGGAATGAGACTCTGCACAGCTTTTTCTCTCCCCTTCCTGTGACAGGCAGAAAGGTGAGATGGGATGGAAGAAAGGTTGAGAACAGTCCCACTTTCACATCCTTAGGTGCCCTGTCTGGGAACAGGGTCTGTGCTGCATAGAGGCTCCTGTCTGGTAAAACTGATTTGCAGTGAAGTCAGTCCCACAGGTGTGAGGGGCCCCTAATCTTTGCTCCATAAGAATACTCACTATGTTCTCCACCCCAGGCTTTCAAGAGACCCCCACCCTGTGTGCTGTCTTCCTAAGCTGAGGCAGAAGTCTAGGTGATGTTTCTGACCCTGGCAGCCACACTGGGCACCTTTCACTTCTGGCTCAGGCAGGTGGCTCAAGCCAGACTCCACTGAAGCTCATCCAGTATTGACTAGAGCTGATACTGACTGGAATGCGCAGGTTGGGATGGAAAATTACCTTCCCTTGGGCTGCAGGTGCAGCTTCTAATGAACAGTTACCTAACTCCAAGGCTGGCCTTGCGAGTGCTGTGGGTTTAAGGGAACCACATAGGTCATCAGGAGCTGGTGGTGGCCATGAGCCGATGCTTCCTGGATCCAAATGCAGGCTATGTGTGGGATCTGTGTTGGGGACAGGTGCATTGAGTCCCTTATGAGCTCTTGTCTTGAGCCTGGGACATCAGCCCTGGGAATTTATTTCCTGTGGTCTGGCCTTAGCATGGCCTGTCCCTCAAGGGAATGGTGGCCTTTGTCTGCTGTGTGCTCCCTGAGGTGGCCCCCTTTGGGTGTAGCATGTAGCCCTTCTGGCTGTGGGTGGTACTAGTTTCCTCATGAGCTCAGTCCAGCTCATTTCTGCTTCCAAGACTGTCCTTCCAGATGGGCCTTGGGATGAGTGGAGCAGGGCTGCTGCCCTGACAGAAGTCCCCAAGAAGGTTGTGCAAATGGTAGTGCAGAGGAGGAAGCTGAAGCCACGGGCACTGGCAATAGGAAGCAGGAACCGGGAATGTTGTGGGTGATGAAGAGAGAGTGGGGACCAGAGTGGGGCAGAGTTGTGGTCAGGAGCAAAGTACAGCGCATGGCAGGGCTGTGAGTCAGGCATACAGCTCCATATGACCCCAGGTTCAGTCCCTTGTGGAGCCAGTAGGGACACCTGTATCCATCATACTTCCCTGTTAGCCCCTGAAAAGAGCTGTCCAGGGTTAGGTAGGCACCTAAGCTCTTGGTGCACCACAGTCAGCACAGGAGACATCTTCAATAGCCACAGGACCAGGCCAGCTCCCTGCCCCGCACAGAGGTCACCGGCCAACAGTCACAAACAGTAATTGTCAGTGATCACTCAAAAGCCTGTGCAGGTGGGAGGTTCTAACAAGGGCAGAGGAAGAAATACAAAGCATGGAGGGTACCTTCCCAGAGAGAGGGGATGGAGAGAGCCCAGGTTGAGTGGTCTGGAACTCAGCAACTGTTGGCCAGAGGGCCCAGGGTGACTGCTAGCCTGACGCAAGCAGTTTTTGCTACAGGACCTCTCTCCCTCAGGCTCTCTGGAAGGCCAGCTGGGACTGGCACAAGTGTGTTGTGTGTGAGGAATGTGGTGCCTTGGCATACATATGTGATATGTGAATGAATTTTAGTGAGGCATGTGTTGTGTGGTGTACTGGCACCTGTGTGGTATGTGAGGAAGGTGGTTTTGTGTATGGCAGCACACAGGATGATTTGCACCAAGCCAGGACTCCTCCGTGTTTTTAAGATCAATGCCATATTCTGTCTTGCCTTTTAGCCCTTAAGAGTGAGACACAACCAACACAAAGGAAGTGACTAAAAGTCAGGTGTGACATGAGTGTGACTGTAGCCTACTCCTCCCAGAGCATAGCTGACAGATCCTTGGACAGAGCACAACAGCGAAGTGAGGGGACTCTGGGAGCAGGAGGGTGATCTGGACCATTGCTCCTGCCATCCTGGACAGAGCCCCCAGCCAGTCTGGCCCTGGCCATCCCTGTCCAACAGGATGCTTGGGAGGACTGGAGCTTGCTGGGCCAGGGGAGTGGCACCCTCTAGGAGCCAGTCTTCCAAGCCCACAGTGCAAGGCCAAGTGGGATCAGTACAACAAAGCACAGTCAAAACATCTAAGATGCAACTAAACATCTGAAAACTGAAACAAGAAAAACACTGAAAGAACCACCTGCCTGAATGACCATGAGTTTTTCTTCCGAAACCACTGAGGTGAGGGGAAGGCACCAAATGTGAGCCATAACCTATTGTCCAATGTGGTAACTGCAGGGATGGGGTCAGAGGGATTCTCAGCTCAAGGAAAACTTGGAGAATTTGACCCCAACTTGAAAAAATGGGCCAAATTTCAGAAAACACAAACTACCAAACTCCACTGGTATTCTATAGATCTATAACATGAAGTTTTAAAACCATTGAAATTGTGAGTTAAAGGCTATAAAACATATTCTTCAGAGGAAAATATTTTAAGAATAAATACCCATATTAAACAACTCATACCAGAAAGTAAAAGAAATAAAAGAACATTTCTCAGCTAGTTTTATGAATATAGGATTACCCTAACACCAAAACCGGAAAAAAAAATCATGCAAAAAAATTAAGAAAGAAAATCGCAGATTACCACCTCTATAAACTTAGATATAAAAGTTCTCAACAACAAACCTGTGGCTCTTGAAGTCATCTCCTCTGAGGCCTGCAATGGGTCAAGAGCCTCCCTACCCCTGGACAGCTTTCCCAGGAGCTGACAGGGAAGCGTGATGGCCCCAGGTATCCCCGCTGGCTCCATGGGTAACTGAACTGGGGCTAAATTTTGATAAATCAAATGTAGCAACATATGAAATGAATCATACATCATAAGAAGGTTTAATTTATTGCAGGTCTGCAAGGCTGGTTCAATTTTTAAAGTCAATCAATGTCACTTTCTGTCAACATGCTAGAAAATGAAAGTGATTATAGCACTGGCCACTCAGGCTCAGTGCTGGCTGAAGCAATGGAGAGCTCTTATTGTGGTAAGAAAGGGATTTACTTAAAGTTAGCTTCAAGGAGATGGAGAGGCCCACTTGCTTCCAATCACCATCTTGTTATAGGTGGGCAATGGTCCCTCAGGGTAAGGAGTGGGGTAGGGCAGCACAGGGACAGTGCAGATCTTCACAGCTGCCTTATTGCTTCCACTATCTTCAGCTCACTGTCCTTCTTCTGCAGAGGAAACTGGGCTCCAGGCCTTTGATGCCACCATCTGCAAGTTCTGTCACCACTTCTGAGCTGAGGAGGGGAGGAAAGTTGAAGAAGTTGCTCATCTCTAAAAGAAAAAAGTCTGCTAAAGTTCTATCTTGCACTGCCTGGAAACAATCATATCTTTTGATGCAGGAAAATCCCAGGTGAATGGGGAGCAGGGTAGGGGAAGGGATCTCCTCAGCTCGATAAACAGTATCAATCATACTGTGTATGACATCAGGCTTGATGGAGAAGACCAAACATGTTCCCTACAATGGGCACAAATGTTGCTTGTCTTCCATCCTACCTCCATACTCACATTCTTATTCACATGACCAGAGATCTGGCCACTGAAATGTCAAGAAAAAAAAGGCAAATATTGGGAAGGAAGAAAATGCTGCCTTCATTTGCCAATGATATCATTGTCTACATAGACAATCTTAGGGAATGAACAAGAAATTCAAAGAAATAATTTGAGAATACATACAAAAACAAATCACATTACCATATGCAATATTAACAATGAATATTTGAAGACTAAAATTAATAATACTGCCATCTGGTTGGGTCTAATGTTGATATGAGAAACTTAAACCACTTTTTAAAATACATTTGCAAATTTATCTCACATTTCAGGAAAAAAATTTCAGGATACATCAGGAAGAGGCAAGAGAAGGGTTTAATAGACAGAGATATAAGATGCACTCCAAGAAGAATGTAGGCACTTGGAGAAATGAGATGCATTATGAGCCAGAGTTGGGGACATTTGTGGGGGGGTGTCTTCAGGATGGGTGATCTAGGGTGTGTACTCTCACTGTCTGTCACATAACAATGTGAGACCACTGCAAGTGTTTTGCTTCCTGTGGATGGAGGAAGCATGATTTACAGGTGAAAAGGACATGTTAAAGAGCCAGATTTACAGGTTTACTGTGTCCTTAAGACTTTTAGGAATTTTTTAGTGAGTTTCCTGGAAGGGAAAAATGAGTTGAGTAACTTTGTCTTGAACCTGGAACTTTTCTTAAAAGTACAGTGTTAAAAATCTCAATTTCCTTGTCTCTTTTCCATCTCATTTTTTATTTCTATTGTCCTACCTCAATATCATATCATTTATAATAGTTTTAAAGAAAATGACATGCTCAAGTATAAATTTAACTAAGTGTGTGAAGGTGTATAGAACCCGCATGCTGAAATTATGGAAGCTCTAAATGCAGAGACCATGTTCGTGAGTTGCACGAGTCAACATTGTAAGGATGTCAGCTCTCTCCAGATTGATTAATAAGTTTAATGAAAAGTCTCTTAAAATCCTAGAAAGTTGTTTCATGGACTTAGGCTTACCCCACAATTTCTATTGAAAGGCTTAGTCCTAGTAAGGCAGGAGATTAGAGCATGGCAAAGAGGCTGGAAAATAGGGTCTGACCTGTGGATCATGGTTGGGATGCAAGCTCAGAACAACTTCAGAGGGTCTGTGTCTGACATCAGGACAATATATAAAAGATGGCAACCATTGAGTTCAGGGGCCAGCGCTGATCCCCTGTTCTTGCGATGGCCTTTCCTGCATGGGGACATATCAAAAACAGTCTTGGAAAATAAGCACAAACCAGGAAAAAGGGGGCAGACTGTTCTACTCTGTAATCTTACCCTGTAACCCCCTAGTAATCAACAAAGTATTGTCTGGGAAAAGATACAAATGCAGGGAATGGAATAGAACAGAAAACGCTAAATGAGACAAACAAATGTTCAACCAATCTTTGTTCAAGGCGTGAAAGAAATTCCACAGAAAAGGAAAGCCTTTTCAATGAATGGTTCTGGAGAAATTGGCAAAAATGAACCTTGACCTAATCTCAAACCTTATACAAAAATTAGCTTACAATGGACTCAGAGTTTTAAACATTAAGAACTTTTGTCCTGTGAAGACCTTGTGAAGAGGACCGAAGGGAAGCTTAGACCAAGAGAATGCTCACAAACTGCACATCTGACAAAGTCCTGGGATGTGGAAAGAGAAACTCAAAACTCATGAGTCAACAAATGATCCAATTAGAAAACAAGAATGACCAGAGGTTTCACAGAAGAGGGTGTATGAGTGGCAGATAATACAAGGAAAGACACTCAATATCACTAGTAATGAGGGGAATGCATATTAAATACAGGTCTCCCTGGACACCAGTCAGTGACCACATAAAACGCTGCAAGGCTGTGGCGAAACTGGGTTTCTCACAACTGCTGGAGGAAATTTGAGTGATAAAGCCACACAGGAAGGAGTTTTGCAGTTTTTTTTTTAATAAAACTAAACATGAAATTGCCTCATGTCCCAGCAGTTCACTGAGAAATAAGTCACACTTATCCTAGAGAAATGATGATTTACATTAAAAAAACCTGCATATGAATGTTCTGTAACTTTATCTGTAGTGTCTCAGATGGGAAACAATCAAGATACCTCAGTGGAGGAATGGCTAAGCAAAATGTGGTGGACCACCCATGGAATACTACTTGTAACAAGATGACTTGGACAGTCAATGTCATGACAACTTGGCAGGGTCTCATGTAGGAATTTTTGCATTGTTAGGGAGGTTGCATGGGAGGGCTAATTTTGTAAGTCAAATTGTCAAGGCAATGGCACCTAGTTCTTCACTGTGAAGATTTTTTTGATGTGAAATCTAAGTGGAGGGCCACATTCAATCAGTTGAAAGTCTGAAAGCAAAGACTGAGATCACCCACAAAGGAAAGGGTTAACCTCCAGATGTCCTCAGTCTCAAGGCTAAAACATTGACTCTCCCTGAGATCTTGGGCCAGCCACCCCTCCTCACAGGTTTCAGACTTACCTGACCCCCAACCTTGATGCTGTGAGCCAGGTCTTTAGAATAAATCCTCCTCTCTCTGTAGACACACCTCTCAGTTCTGTTTCTTTGGCGAACCCTAATATACTGAGCATTTTAAAAATGTTTTTTGGACGGTTGGATTTCGTTTTGTTAAATATCTAATTCCTGTCTTTCCTCTTTCCTCACTGGCATATTCATCTTTTTCTTAACAACTTGTAGGCATTTAAGGTGTACCTCAGATTCGAGCCTGGTGCAGTAATAGCATTGCAGATGCCTTTGCCCACAACGTGGCCTGCCTCTCTCCCAGTGGGATCATTTAATTAATTGAAATTCATAGTTTTAACATAGTCAAATTTGTCAGTCTTTCCTTAAGTTAGTGCTGCTTGTTTCCCTAACTCCAAAACATGAACTTATTTTCTATATATTATCTTCTAAAGTCTTTCTTGTTTTTTTTCTTTTTCATCTGGATCTTCTAATGCACCTGGCATGAAACAGAGGCCAAGTCTTTTTCCCATGTGGTTGTGGATGGGAATGGTCTTGGTATGATTGGCTAAAAAGACAATTCCCCTCCATTCTGTGTCTTTGTTGTGGGTTGGATGTCCACAGGAGAGTCATGTGTGCCTGGCATCTCTGTTCTGCTCTCTGGGTTTTAGTTCCCTATCCGGCCACACTAAGCTTGATGCCCAATAGCACAAACTGGCCCACCTTGGTTGTTCTTCTGTATCTGTACTTTCCTATGAACTTTAGAGTCACTTTGTAAGAGTGTGCACATCTTCAAAACTTGCCAGACCTTTGTTGTTGTCAGGATGGCACTGACTCCAGGTTGATTTGAGGAGAATAGATGTCTTCACAATACTGAATATTTCTATCTGCAGACATGGTGTCTCTTTTTATTTATACACATTTCCTGTAAGGTTTATTTCTAGACATTTGAACTTTTGCTATTATATGTCATATTTTTCTCACATTTCATTAGTAATTTACTTGTACATAGAAATATAGTTGATTTTTTAAAAAAATATTGACTTCTGTATATCCAGCAACCTTGTTAAACTCAGTTATTGATTCTAACAGTTTATCTCCACATAAATTTGCATTTTCTACTTATACAGTCACAGCCCCCACAGTCAATGAATGGTATTCTCTCTCTCTCTCTCTCTCTCTCTCTCTCTCTCTGTCTGTCTTTTTCTTATGTATGTCTCTCACCCTCTTTCTCTTTGCTATATAATGTTATTTAAAAGTTGTAGAATGGGTATCACCAACCCATGACCTGAGGGCTGCGCGTCATCCTAGATAGCTAACAATGTGACCCCACAGTAAATGTGAACTTTTGGTATTGCTATGTGATTTTGAGCGACATTGCTCATGATTGGATTTCGAAGTGCTACTCAGGTGGTGAGTGAAGGCTGCGTGGGGAGGATGCAGTGCGTTTCTCTGTCTGCCTCCACACACCACACAGTGTGTAAGACGTTACATGTCACTTGGCGAGACGTTACATGTCACTTGGCGAGCAAAACAGCAATTACTGATGATTGTATTTCCACCTACCTACACACGTGTCCTGTGAAAACTGGTATTTATTATTATTAAGCAGGTGCGTAAATTATCTTATTTAATTATCAGACTGGGCTTGTTATTTTATAAAATTATTTAATAAGTTTAATAGTTTGTTGCTTATATACATTAACTGTATATTTATGTACAGCTCAAGACAATGTCTGTCTATTCAACTTAGCTGAGAGTTTGGACACCACAGTCCAGAGCAATGTGTGGCAGAGACTCTGAAGGATAATATTTTGTGCCCTCCCTATTTCAAAAGAAATAGGGACTCAAGTGTAATGTTCACTACCCTTTATTTGATTAAAACATTCTATTTCTAGATTGTTAAGAGGTTGTTTTCATGCCATTAATGGTATTTAAATTTTTTGTTTGTTTGTTTTGTACCTGGGGATTGAACTCACAACCTAGTGCTCACCCGACAGGTGCTTACACTGCTGAGCTAAATCCCTGGCAACTGGCCCTTTCCTGGGGAATGTCAGGTAAGCACCCCAAAGGCCTGAGCTGCCTGGCACCGCCGCTGCGGCACCCGTCCTTCTATCAGGAACATCGGAGAAGCCCGCTGCAGGTCTGAGCTGCCTGGGACTGCTGCTGCTGGGCCCACCCTTCCACCAGGAACATCAAGGAAGCCCGCCGCAGGTCTGAGCTGCCTAAATTCCTGGCAACTGGAATTTAAACTTTATCGGGTTTTTTTTCTGCATATATTGGGCTATTTATATACTTGTTCACCTTTATTCTGTTAACATGGTGAATTTTGATGAATGTTTTTCTAATGTGAAACAGATCTTGGGTTGCTGGGGAAATGCAAATTTGTTGTGATATATTTTTGTATGTATCTTGGCTCAGTTTGGTTATAATTGTTCAGAGTTTCTACAGCAATGTGCATGAAAAAAACTGGTAATTTACTTTTTTTTTCATGGTGCCCTGGTCAGGTTTCAGCCTCAGGTTCAAGCTTTTCCTGTCAATTATATATGCTTTCCAGTCTCTGAGGATAACACTGGGAAGACAGGTATGTTATTCAGAGCACTGAATACACTATCTTATCATATTCTGGATTTCATGTCTGCTGAGAAGTCTTATTGTAACTAATTCATTGCACTCTATCTCTAATTATTTTAAGATAAATTTTCTTCTTGTGGTGTTGAGGATTGGATCTCAGGAGTCACACATACTAGACAAGTGCTCTACCACGAGTTACATCCAGGCCCTTTTAAAATTTTATTTTGAACCAGGTCTCACTATGTTGTCCAGGGTGGCCTCATTTATAGTTAAATGGATGTGTATATTTGTATTCACCTTGTTTTGTCTTTATTAGGCTTCTTGACTTGTGAATGACATCTTTCATCAGTTTTAACAATTCCCAGCCATTATCTCTTCCCATTTTTCTTCTCTTCACACTCTTCTTCCCCTGCCTTCCAGCTTGCTCACTATCTTTCCTGCTTGTTTCATATCCTTTTTTGTTTCCCTGCATTTTCCAGATAATTTCCTCTAATCTGTTTTCTGATTCACAAATTCTTTCTTCAGTGCTATTTTTCCTCTTGTTGAACTCATTCATAAAGTTTAACCTCGGACCTAGGTTCAGTTGCTTTTCCCTCTTGGAGCTTCCATTTCTCGTTTCTTTTCTATTTATCTTTTGCTTTGGCTCTCCTTTTTTTTTTCTTTTAGTTTATTTAAGTTTATTGGTACAAGTTAGGTATACATAATGAATTTGTATCTGTATGTGATAGATCTTTTTTTTTAATTTAAAAGAGAATAAAACAAAAGGGGGCAGTACAGAGCAGATCAGAACAGGACAACATAGGCAACACAGTACTTTACATTAAGTCAACTGGACATCAACAGTATCTAACACCATATCTCTTACTCTGCTATAGTTGAGCATAGTTTCAATTACAATAATATCAAACATAACACAATAGTATAAAG
>PVJX010025278.1:0-27100 GCA_004027295.1 Dolichotis patagonum | reverse complement strand
TTGAGGCCGAGTAGGCAAGCTGTTCGCGGGCGTCGTCTCTTGCCCCCAGCGTGGATTCACAGCTGCTGAGAAACAGCTTCGGAGGAGGCTTCCTGCTCCTCGGGCAGTGCTGAGAGTTATATATACACAGTGGCCTTGATGTGAGGAGAAAATGCCAGTGACCAGCCAGCAGCCGCGCTGCGGGCAGAGTGACATGCAGAGTCGTATGGCACGGGCCATGTGTGTTTCTGTGTCTCTCTAAGACTGACAGGGTGGCGGTGAGATCTGTGGTTTTGCTCTTTCCAGTGTCATAAGGAGGAAAGGCTGGTTATGGCTTCCTGGCCAACAGACGCATTCTGCCCTTGATTTCACAAAAACCACCAAGATGGAGAGGAAGATAGTATTTGCTAGAGTCAGACACAGATTCAAAGGGCCTGCGGCCCCAGAACAGCACACACAACCCTCTATACAATGCACAAGTCAGAGTCAGTGCTGCCAAGCTTGCCTTAGTCCTCAAGGAACTTTAGAAAATCAGGTTTTTTTTCTGAATTTTATGTCCTGAACTCTGGGTGATTATACTTTCAGTCCTTTATACCAGCAGGTTTGAATAATCTCTTTTAGATTGAAATTATATTTTTTTCAAAACCATTTTATTGAAGGATAAAAAGAAAAAAAAACAAAATTGCAAAACATATCAATCAGGGAACAACAATGGTAAGTACATAGCCCACTGTCATCTACAAATCATTCACCCAGAGCACGAGACATCTGCCTTCAATTGTTCGAACAATACCAGCACAAATCTTTCTCCTCAACAAACTCAGAGAAATCAGTAGTATAACTATCTTAACTATTTTTTATATACATATACATACACATACATGTTTTTTCTTTCAACTTCTCACACTAATGAAACAATATGATGTTTACACATGTGAGTCTGATTTATTTCACTTAAGAGTATTGTCTCAAGTTGCATCCATTTACCTATGAAAATGTCCAGTTTATCCTTATTTATGCCTGTGGAGAAAAAGGAACCCTTTTTCTCCACAGGCATTGTATAAAAATACCACACCTTTTTTATCCATTCCTCAGTCAATGGGCACTTAGGTTGTTTCTCATATCTGGCTATTACAAACTGTGCTACTATAAACATGGGTGCACATATATCACTGTGGTATGATGTTTTTTGGGAAGATACCCAGAAGGGGAATAGCTGGGTCAAATGGAAACTCTAGTCCTAGTTTCCTGAGGACTCTCCACACTGATTTCCACAGTGGCTGTACCAGTCTGCATTCTCACCAACAGCAGAGAAGGGTTCCTTTTTCTCCACAGGCCCTCCAGCATTTGTTATTGCTTGATTTTTGTGCAAAAGCTTTTCAGTAGGGTGAGATCCAAGTTGTTGATTCTTTGTCATAATCCCTATGCAATCAGGGATTTGTTCATAAAGTCTTTTCCTATACCCGTGGCTTCAAGAGTTTTACCTACTGTATCTTCTGGCAGATTTAATGTTGCTGTTTTGAGATCTTTGAACCATCCTGATTTTGGCTTAGTACATGATGAAAGATATGGGTCCAGTTTTAATCTTTGGCACATGTAGAGCAAGTTTTTCCAGCATCATTTATTAAAGAGATTATCTTTCTTCCAGTGAATGTGTTTGGCACCTTTGTCAAAATTGAAGTGGCTTAATGTGTCTGGAGTTGTTTCTGCATCTTCTAAACTCTTCCATTTGTCTTCAGGTCTGGTTTTTTGCCAGTACCATACTGTTTTTATTACAGTAGCTTTATAATATAATTTCAAGTCAGGGATGTCCCCTGTCTTGTCCTTGTTGCCTAGGATTGACTTTGCTATTCTGGGTCTCTTCTGGCTCCAGATGAATTTTAGGATTGTTTTCTCTAATTCTGTGAGATATGCTATTGCAATTTAGATTGAGATTGCACTGAATCTGTATAACAGTTTTGGAAGTATGGCCATTTTCACTATATTGGTTCTTCCTACCCAAAAGCATGAGATATCTCTGCATTTTCTAATACACTCTTCAATCTCCTTTTTCAGAGTGCTGTTTTCAGTGTAGAGATCTTTTACCTCCTTGTTAGGTTGCTTTCTAGGTATTTCATTTTTTTAATGGTTTTTTAAAAGATATTGTTGTTTTGATTTCTCAGTGAGTTTGTTATTCGTGTACAAGAAGGCTATTGATTTTCGAGTGCTGACTTTGTAATCAGCTATGTTACTGATTTGTTTATTAAATCTAGAAGTCTTTTTGTGGAGTTTATGAGATCTTCTAAATAGAGTATCATGTCATCTGAAAATAATGATAGTTTAACTTCTTTTCTTATCTTTATTCTCTTTTATTTCCTTCTTGTCTAATTGCTCCAGCTACAGTTTCCAGGGCTATGTTGAATAAAAGTGGTGGTAGTGGACATCTTTGTCTTTTTCCTGATTTCAGGGTGAAAGCTTTCAGTTTTTGTCCATTTAGTATGATGTTGGCCATTGGTTTTTCACAGATAGCTGATATCAGATTGAGATAAAGACCATCTATTCTAATTTTCTGAAGGGTTTTATCATGAATGGGTGCTGGACTTTGTCAAGAGCTTTTTCTTCATCTATTGAGATGACCATATGATTTTTGTTCATGGCTCTGTTAATATGGTGTATTGCATTGATTGATTTGTGTATGCTGAGCCATCCCTGCATTTCTGGGATAAGCCCTACTTGATAATAGTATACTGTCTCTTTAGCGATTTGCTGCAATCTGTTTGCCAATATCTTACTGAGGATTTTTGCATCAGTGTTCATTAATTATGTATTTGATTTCATTTATTAATATTGGGTTATTTAGGATTTTTATATCTTCTTGATTCAGCTTTGGTAATTGATATGTTTCTAGCAATCCATTTCTTCTGTATTTTTCATTGTATTAGAATATGGCTTTTCAAAGTAGGTATAGATGACTTTCTGGATTTCTGCGGGGTGTATTGTGATTTCACCCTTTTCATTTCTAATTGCATGAATTTGAACCTTTTCTTTCCTTTTTTTGATAAGGTTGGCTAAGGGTTTGTCAATTTGATTTAATCTTTCAAACAACCAACTCTTTGATTCATTGATTCTTTATATTGTTTTTTTAGTCTCCAATGTGTTAATTTCTGCTCTGATCTTTATAATTTCTTCTCTTCAAAGAACTTTTGGTTTAGCCTGCTCTTTTCATCTAGAATTTTAAGGTTCAACATTAAGTTGTTTATATACACTTGCTCTGTTTTCCTGATATGAGTATTTACTGCTATAAATTTCTCTCTTAAGATTGCTTTCATTGTGTCCCACAAGTTCTGGTATGTTGTATTGTCATTATCACTCAACTGTAAAAACTGTCTAATTTCTTCTTTAATTTCATCCGTGACCCATTGGTTGCTCAGTAGGGTGCTATTTAATTTTCATGTGTTTATGAAGTTCTTGTGGTTTCCTTTGGCATGGATTTCCAGTTTCATTGCACTGTGGTCTGATGGTATGCATGGGAAATTTCAATTCCTTTACATTTTCCTAACCATGTTCTGTGAGCCAATGTATGGTCTATTTTGGAGAATGTCCCATGTGCAGCTGAGAAGAATATGTATTCTGATACTATGGGTTGCAACACTCTATAGACTGCTTTATGGATTCTGTTTCTTTCCTGTGCTATAGTTCCATAATTTGCTTAAACAAGTCTGTTGTTTTGTCTGTGTCTGCTATAATGTCACTAAGAATGGTGTGTATTTTGGTAGTCTCTGTAGTTACTTGATATATTACTTTTATTTCATTTTGTCCAGAGCCTCATTCAATTGCTCTGTTGTTACCACTTCAGAGGGATCTGGGGGGCTTTTGGATTGTCCCACCTCATTGCCTCCTGGGTTTGCCTTTGGTGAACTGAATGTCTGGGATTACATCTTGTTTAAGTGTCTTCTCATTTCTTTTCTTTTTTAAGTTTAATTCCTAGGATGATGCTTATAAATTGCCTATTGTAGGTTGCTTTATTGGTGATATTTAGGACACTTAGGTGATGATTACTTCTCTGAGGTGTCTTCCAGGTAGAGCTGGGTTTTGGATCTTGAGGCTGTTGGAAGGTCTTACCTCTTCAGTTTGTTGGAGATGAGAAATTGTTCCTTGTTTGTCCTAGTCCCCGATTCTTTGGCACTGTACTCATATTTTTTGACCAGTAATTAATGTCAGTCAGGGATTATCAGGGCCAACAGCTGTTTAGATCAATCATGTCAATTTTGGCTATAGTCGTACCAATAATCATGAAACACATCCTATAAAACAACTGAGCTAACCCTTAATTTGCAACCTATAGCCATATGAACTAGATTTGTGATTATATAACAAAATATAAAACAAACCAGATAATTATTTGCAGTATATAAGTCTGTAATCTTTCAATTTTGCCCTTGGGATTAAAATTTAAAATTGATTAAGGAGAAAATAGAAAAGTGGAAGAAGAGAAAGAGATTACAAGTAAGGTTAGAGGACAGAGGGATCATACCAGTTTGAGGAAACTAGTGCAGAAGACTAAAGGAAAAGAGAAGTGAAGAGATAAAAGCAAGAACAAAACAGAACCATACCCACAAAGAGAATAGGAATCACTCTCACACTCTTTAAAAGCAAATGCAGGAGAAAGAGAAAAGAAAAACAAAAGAAAACGAACAAAAAACTAAATAAAGCAAGACAAAACAAAAAGAAAAAGAATAACAAATAGTCGGCTTCCAGGATTCTGTTTGGGTTCACTAGTAGACAGCCTGTGGAGACAGAGTCCCAAATCATGCCGCTGTATCCCCGCAAGCCAGCTGTTGCTTTATGGTGGAGTATTGGGTAATCCCAGCTGGCCTGTCTCACGAACAGGCTCATTGGGTTCCTGAGGTCCAAGCAGTTTCCACCGGTGCCCCAGCTAGGAGCTGCTAGAGGAAGCCAGAAGCAGTTCTGGTTCCGGACTTATCCAGCCTAACTCCAAAATGGCTCTGGGCTAATCATTCTCTCCCGTGGGAGGACTGAGTCCTCTGCACTCACTGCCAGCCAGTGCAGTCTGCCATTCTACTCCATTACCATGTCTCTCTGCAGAGGCATCTGGGGTCATCAGCCGTCACTATCACTGTGCCCCTGCGTTCCCGGGTTCAAGCACCTCCGCTCATGCAGTGAGTTCGGCTCAGGGAGAAGGCACCTTCAGCTACGTTCTTCATTGAAGTTTTTTTACTCCTCTATGGCCTTCAGTTCACTCTTCAGATCCTCCCTGGGTCCATGGGACACACTTCCCTCTCCCTGTCTTCCTCACGATGCTGTATTCCAGTGTCTGGACTTGGCTCTCAGAGACGCTATTTTCTCTGCTGCTTACTGCTCCGCCATCTTCCCAGAAGTCTCTGGGAAGATAGAAATTATAATTCTGAATTCAACAAAACATTTTCCTCATGAAAAATATTCTTATGTGAAGTTAGGTTATCTGTGCCACAGAAACCCAATCATGTGTCTCACGCCTTGCCCTGCACTGTGGGTGGCTGTGTGCGTGCGTGTTTGTATATGAATTGTTCATTTGGAAAGTTGAAATGATTAAATCACTTGAACTGCATAAAAGAAAAAAATGTTTATAGATTTAACTTTCCTTGTATATGGGTCATATTCTGATGAACTTTTTATTTTGATATTTCATGGATTCATATAAATAGAAATGGAATTTACCTGCTATTTAAATGACAGTCAATGCAAATGTGCAGGAATGTAGTACTGAATAATATTCCTTGTTTACAACACACCTTTGGCCTTGCAGCATTCAGTAAACAAACATACTCAAAAAAAAAATAAGGTTACCCTGAATCCCCAAGAACCATAATACCTGGATGCATATCATGAAATCTAGTTGTGTTACTATACCATAGTTTGATTTTTAAACTAAGGTTACTGGAAAGAGGAGTAATTTAAATTATGTGATCCTAGTTCTATACTTCATGATTATAGGACCTTAGATTTAGCATTGAAAACATACTGACAAGTGGTTTTTATTGATGAACTCTACTTAACTGAAATCAGTCTGGGTCTCTCCCCTTGCTGCCTTTGGAGGATGTAGCAATAGGATACAGCTAGAAAAGATCAACTCTAACCCTCAGGAAATATTCAGTCTGGCTGGGAGGCACTGCTCTTTAGGACAGTAGTACTATTTTACCCTCACTCTTGTTATTCTGTGTTGAATTTGTAGCCAATCACTCTGCTCAGACGCATGTGCCCATTACTCAAGGAGTGAAGTGAGACGCGGCATTGTGTCGGGGACTCATTCGTCATTCTAAGAACATAGGAATAGGCCTCCAGGGAAACTCAACACTTGGGTTTCTTTTGTGTCTTCATAGAGCCCGATCTAGAAGGCCTTGATCTAGGTGCAGTTTACAGCAGTGTTGACCAGCAGCTGAATGAAACCATGAGGCACCGAAGACATGCAGGAGAGGACGATTACAACATCGAGGTACTGCTGGGAGTGGACGACTCTGTGGTCCGTTTCCATGGCAAGGAGCACGTGCAGAACTACCTCCTCACCCTGATGAACATCGTGAGTCGTAACTGCTTTCTGATGCTTTTTGACTTTTAAATTCTTCTCTTACGTGGTTAGTATCCTTTAGGAACCTATTAGAAAGTCCATGACTATACCTGAGAGCCCCAGTGTGTATGTGACTGCACTGAATCCATGTTTGGACCTAGGAGTTTAAAATGCAAGAATGCAAAATCAAAGGAAGCATGAAATCCAAGTTTCTTTGGGATGATCAGTGAGTTTTCCATTGTCATCAGAGGAAAACTTTGCATTTGAATGACCATCATGGGATGGAATTAGAAGATGAGTCATGATTTTCATTTTGTTCTAGAAATAATCAGAACTGTCACAACTTTGTCCACCTGCTTTTGTGTGGATTGTAAAGGGTGAAATAGTTCTTTCTAGAATGGCTTGGTATCCTGGGGTATTGAAGAATGATTTATACCTGTAGAGGTTTTGAGCATGTATGATATTTTCAACCTTGTAAGGTATTTGCAAAGTAAATAGCTGTTGGCACAGGTGCTACACGGCAGCTGCTAAAGAGCCCTTAAAATCTGGCCTTTTGCTTTTCTAAGTCTTACTCATATTTAGAAGAAACAATTAGAACCCTTAAACTTGTGAGGTTTCTTGTTTTGTTTTGGTTTTTTGATTTTGCTTTTCTTGGGTTTTTTTTTTTTTTTTTTTTTTAGTTTTGAAATGGCAGAGAGCAACTCATAGGAATGATAGGCCACCTACTTCTAACAGATGAGTTAGTGGTGAACTCTTACATATTTTATCTCATGATATTTAAGAAGAATATTATATTGATCTTGTAAATTTACTGTCTAATTCCATTCTATCAATTTTTTCTATCTGCTTTTGTTTTTAATTTAATTACTTTGGGCATTTATGGCATTTATCATGTCTAAGAACAGACTTCATGTAATTATACAGGAAAATAAAAACTCAGTTTCATGAATCACGATTTTATTTATTCTAACATTTAAGCCTATCTGTTATGTATATTTTAGCTCATTGAAATGTCAGTTTAGAAAATTGTACATGGACTGTATCACTCTGGAATGAAAATGGTATAGAAATCGAACATATTTTTATCTGTTCACTAGTGTTGATGCTTGTTATGAAGACAATGTACATTAAGCAAATCAGGAGGCCTGGCAGTAAGCATGCATAGAGGGTCATTCTCCCACACTGCAAGTCCTTTGGAATCTTCCTCACACCTTCCCGTATGACTTGGTAGCTGTGTTAAGTTGGCCTTGCCCTTGGGTGCTTGCGGTCTGCCCCTGGCTCCTCACCTGCATGTTAGGGAGGATGCTAGGGACGCCGAGCCCAGTTCCCAAGTGAGCACAGTCACGTGCTACGTTATCTGTAGCAGCAGATAATGCTGCCTGCACATGAGTATGCATGCAGTGCCATTTGAGCTTGCTAGGTCTACTTTTATTTTCTAGATTATAGAGATCATTAAAATCGGAGGCTCTGTTCTCACTTACATCGTTATTGTGCCCTTGGGCAGCTCTCTCCTGCCGTCAGACACAGTCATCCGGCATTCACTGGCTTTCAGCTGGTGCTCAGAACTGCAGGAGGCTGTCGGGGAGATGTGAGCAATCCTAGGTCCTCGTCCTCACAGAACTCAGAGGTAGTTATAGAGAAAAGATAAATAATGGGACAATTCTGAGAAATTAAGCAGTTAAAAGCATATTATTTTTCAGACATATTTATACTGTAATGTAAATGTCATGACATTTTAGAAAATAAGCTAGGACCATAGCCATTCACTGGAAAGTGATAGAGCATTAGCCTGCGACTTTGGACAATTAGACAATTGATCTGTCCTGCATTATATGGCTCCTGTGAACTCAGAAAAACCATATTCCTTCCTGGGATTTAGTTTCCATGTTTTTTTTTAAATTGAAAAATTCAACAAAATGTTCACTAATTCTGTAATCCACCCAGCAGCTAGGAGTCAAGCTAGACTGTAGGAATTTGTTTTGCTTTTGTTGCTTTTTCTTCTTTGTTTGTTTGGAGATTAAGGTTCTGCCGGCAAGCACCATCCAGCATACTCCAGTAAGGGAGGTGGGCCTGAGTGCAGTCCTGTGTCTGATTTGAGAACCGGCTCTTCATTGCTATCCTACAGGGCTTCCTGGTGGAAAGGAGGTCAGCGGCTGGGAAACGAGGCCATTTAACAGTAGACTGGGGCCAAATTTAGTGGACCTTAAATGCTATGCTAAGGAATGTATACTGGATTTGCTAGATATGAGAATACAAGGTCTGATCTTAGAATCAAATTTTGGTGGCTACCCAGAGAATGATCTAGAGGGAAAAGCAAGTCTCTTCTGACTGGGGAGAGGTTCGTTGAGGGCTGAGCCAGGGCTGAAGTGTGAGAATAAAACGGAGACGAATGAAGTGGAAAGGTATGAACTAAATATTTTTCTTCTTATTTTACTGGGACTATGTTGATTTAAGAATCTCATGATTCTAAATGAATTGATCTTGTGAAGTAAAGCATAAGAGAAAGACAGCAAGAATCATTATTAATTGAATTGCACTGTTCTCTGAATGCACTTCAAATTTGGGATCATCACCAAGTAATTTACTGTTCAATAAAGGGGGTGTTTGAAAAGTCCCAAGATTGGTATAAAGTTCTGTAACATTTAGTACACATATGTGCATTGTCAACCCATAGAAGTCCTTATTAATTGACTGAACTAGGCTGACGTGGTGGTAGGTATTCCATTTTGAGGGAAAATATGATTTGATTTTAAAATTTGTATTAAAAATATAAATGAAAGATATTTATGAAATTTGTTTCATGTTATCATGGCATGTACATGGTGCTAAACTGAGCAACATTTAGGTATTTCCTGTAATCTTTTAAATTTGTGAAACGTTTTCACACAAGAGACTGGTGGCAGCATTCTGCCAGTCCTTGGGGATTTAAGCAATAGCATAACACAACAGATCCTAGAAGAGAGGCCTTTGGATTGAAAGGAGTTTGGTTATGTGGTCAATTAAGACTGATTTAAATAACTTTTGAAAGGCAATTTTAGTTTTAGAAAAGTAATGTGCTAGGATACCACCTTTGTATGAAACTCTTTAAAATGTTTGATGAAGAGTGTTGGTCACTGTCTAGATCAGTGATGGGGACTCTGTAGAGAGACAAGTCCCCCAAATGCAACCCAAAGACCACTTACTTATTGCAAAATGCTGACACTGTAGTTAAACCTGAATACTGAGGCTTTAGTTTAGAAAAAGCAACTTTTGTCTTAAAAATAAATAGCATGTGTCTTGTGGGTTCGCCAGCGTTGCTGTAGGGTCTCATCCATGTTTGCAGCATCTCCACTTCTCCTTGGAGTCACGCGTAGCCTCCCTCAATAGCTTGTGCTGTGGTGCTGGACACTTTTGCTCTTGGCAGGTTGAATCAGGAAGCATCAAATTTGATAAAAGTAATAAAATGAAAACTGCCTTAAATTTGAAAGATTGATTTGCAAAGAGTACAAGCTGCTGGTGTTATAGATCATGCCATTTTTTTAAAAAACTTGTTAAATTTTTATCAAATTATTAAGCAAAAATCACTTAAGAGGACATAAAAGATATGCGTCCATCTGTCGCCTCCCTTACTGGAAACTGGAATCCTCTCAACATTCTCATTCCCCTGCTGCTGACCCCCACCCACCTGCTTGCTGTGCGGTGTGAGTGTTTTCTCTTGTCACGTTCTCAGTTCTGTGCCTCACCTTTTAGTGGTGCCTTTCTTCTTGTCCTTTCTTTGCGGCTTTCAGTGCCTTTCTGTTTGGCATTTTCACTTATGACAGTACAGGGAGGGTTACAGAAATGTCGGCTAGTCCGTGAGTAAAGCACACCGGCTTACCTGGCTGGACCAGCAGGACATGGGAGAGGATCGGTGGGCTGAGAGAGGCCACAGGGTTTCACACTGTCACTGGCTTGGATGTTTGGCTGCACAAGGGTGAATCCCAGGGTCAGGTTGATAATGTCGACCACAGGACAGACTTTGACAGGTGCCTCTGCCTGGAGCTCGGGCCCTTGTCGCCAGCTTCACTGTCTCTCAAGACAAAGCAGAAGCCTCTGCTCTGTCCCTTGCCAAGTATAAACCAGTATCTTTCCTCACTGGCTTCTGCATCTTATCACTCAAGTCATTTATATGAGACCCCAGTCACTTGTGGATTGAATTGAACCATCAGTTTAAGAGTTGCTGACAGGATGAGAATGTTTTGGTGGGAGAGTAGCTTGTTTTCTGTCATTGTGGTGATGTTCCTGTCACCCACAGTACTGCCTGTGGCACACAGCAGGTTTCCTTGTCATTGGCTGAGATCTGTGATCTTCTGGGTGTGACTTGCCTATCAGAATTACCAGGGCCCTTAAGAATGGAATCTGTGCTTTTGCATGCAAGTGATAACTGTAAAGTTAAAAGAAAACAGTTGGTTTAAAATAATTCTAGGCAGAACCAGAAATAAACAAAAAGAAGGAGAGTCAGAGAGGGAGAGAGTTGCCCAGGAGTCTAAAGGCAAGGAGTAAGAGGGAGGAAAAGGGGAGGTAGGTAGATGGAAGCTGTGCCATGTGCAGGCGCCTAGTAAGCTAAATGAAGACAAACATTATACACCATAACCTGAGTGAAGATTCATAATACCAACATGGATGAAAAGGAGGAAAAGGGAATTAAATGAGGAAGAGGGGAAGGGATTTAAAAAAGAAACACTGTATTATGTACACGTACTCACTCCCCAAGATGATCATAGACTACATGTACTACAATCATGTACTAATAAAAGTCATTTAAAAATAGCAATCTGCCAGAAATCATAAATAATTAAGAAAATTCAAGACATTCTTTTCTTTTGAAACTACGATGAAGAATAAACTAATAGCCACTACTAGATAGGAAATCAGCCTCCCTTATCCAATATCTTTAGAAGAAAATATCAACTCCACAAAAATCCTCTGGTTCTGACAAAACAGAGTAAACTTAAGTATTAGGAAACATGCGTGGTTGCTGCTTTTGATTTCTGGATGAATATTTCAAAAGTCTTGGCCAGGTTTAAGGAATAATTATCTGAGGAATATGTGTGTTTGGGAGCCCAAGAAAATCACATAGCAGGCTTTTGGGGGGGAATTATTCTTGGAATCTGCTTTTGAATTTAAATCCTTGTCAGTCCACTAGACTTTTTTTTACTTTCATCGTCTTTGAAAGCCCAGTCCTGTAAGGTCCCTGGGAAGCAGAAAGGTTAATGAAATTTAGCTACTTTCTACACTTTCTGACTGGAGCAGGTGAAATCAGTGAACTGACAGATAATCAGATTACATTGTGGTGGTTCCTTCAGGAGAATCAGCCTCAAAACAGTGCGCCAACATGAGCTAAAAAATTGAGGATGTATTCTGGCAGACAGTGCAGGGCCCCGTGAGGATTTCGTGGATGACACATGATTCGTTCGAGTTGGCTTCAGAGTGAGTCGGCCCCTTCTTACAAAGAGGAAGATGCGTGGTGGAAAGTGGGCAGGCGCACAGGTGCTGCAAGTGTGATTCCTGCTGTCCTTGTGCTGCCAGAGGTTTGTCCAAATGGTGAAGCAGAGGGTGTTTCAGGGAGATGCCAGAGGAGGAGACTGCAGGGAAACTGAGGCTACTTCAAAGTACGTTCCATTCTCAGGAGCATGGATTTTGTTTTACCTACTGGTAGGAGTCCTGAACAGTTTTAGAGGATCAGTGGCTTTATTGGTGTGTTTTAGAAAGAGAGCTCCAGGTGTGTTAGAATGGTCAGGGGCACAGGTGTGGCCCTGGGAACACTGGTAGACTCCAGGGCCCAGGGGCAGGGGATGAACTCTGTTCTGTCTCTCTGCATCCAAACTGCGGGTAGTGAGCCTCACTCCTGCCCACCTCAAAAACAGTTGTGGTTTCTCAGTGTACACGGAACACACCGGCTCCCAGCTGCAGACCGGGGAGCATGAGTCACTTCAGGACGCGCTTCCGGAACACACCCAGTTCTCCAGGAATGTCCTAATCCTGTGGTGGAGAACCAGTTATTTATTTTTCTTTTAAGGCAAAAGATGTTAATGTTTGTGTTGTTTTTTCTAAACTAAAACCTTCATGTTCAGAGTTCATTGCAGTATTGGCACCTTGCCATAAATAGGTGGCCTCAGGGCTGCAGTTTGGGTGCTGGGCTCTGAAAGGTTTGCCATTACTGTCCTAGACCTGCTGTCCTAGGAACGCTTCTCAGGTCACAAGCTCAGCTAACGGGACAGCACCCACACCGTGCTGGCGCCTCAGGCCTCCCTTCAGATTTTACTTCAGCATCTGAGTTTCCTCTCTGAATTGTCCCCTGGTTCTGCCGCCCGGATTCCTCTCCTAAACCTTGCACATCCTTCCTTCTACTACAGATACCAGACTGACCTTCCCTTCCCTGCCTCTCTCCAGCCGTATCTTTGCCAGTCTCCAAAACACAGACAGTGTTTTCAGCCTGCCCCGCGGACTGTCCTTCTCAATGTTGAGGAAGGGAATCCGTTCCCCTGGGCTTTGGTATGAATCCACTCTTTAAAAGATCACAGGAGTTTCCGAGCCTTGCCACTGAGTGCCCACGTTCAGCCCTCCTGGAACATCTTTGAGGCATAAATGAAGAACAAAGCGTGATTAACATGAAGGGTAGACTTAGGGAAGACACTCGTCTTACTCATAATAGTCTTGCTTTCTATTCAGCTGGGCTTAAATCTCCCACAAGCAGACTTTTGCAAGTGTATTAACAGGTAATTGCAGCTGCCCAAGTGAGTTGGGTGGACTCTAAGCTGCTGGACAGATTTGACAGAGGTCGCAGGACCTGATAAGAGGTTGATCCTAATTCTTAAAGAGCAGATGGAAATCAGAATGATTTAGTCCTTCCCTGTGATGGGCTATTCAGAGAAAGAACATGTGTCAGGGAGAAGGTCAGTGTATTTTGAGGTGAATAGGCACCCTTCTCAATGGACGGGCCTGGTGCTGGGCCTCACACATGGCTTTGGAGCCTGAGGGATGAACCCGTGATAGATAGACATCTAGAATTCCCTGCCCTGTTGCTACTGGTGATGTAATGGCAGTGGATGAAATACTGTAGCCAAAGTGTGCGAGAAGGGATGAAGGCCAAGGGACAAAACCTGAGGGAAGCCTGGCTGTGTGAGTCAGGCAGACTGGAGCGAGTCTTGGTGGAGCAGCAGGATAGCACGGTTGAGGCATGAACTGGTAAACAGCATGCCGCACCTGAGGCCTCATGGGCTGATTATTTTTCTTGAAGAAAAGTAGAGACTGTTAGTCAACATGGAAAAGTAACTCATTGGAAGGAAGACATTGAGTAAAGGACATGGAGAGTAGATGCTTTCGAGCAAATGGGAAATGTGGGAAACAGCCTTTGAGGAAAGACTCATCGTGTGACAGGAAGGGGCCAGTGCTGCTCTGCGGTACGGGAGCTTCCGTATGTGTTGCTTTTGCTCGTCATTTGGCAAAATACAACTTTTCTAAGTCTCAGTTTCCAAATGTCCCTGTGCATAGTTTGGAGTTTTCTCACATACAATGTGTGATTAAATTTAAACGTATTTAAAAAGTTATTCTAATAAAAGATACACTGCCATCTGCTTCCCTCAGGATATTCCCCCCTGGCTTTTAACACACTTTTCCCATGTTTCTTCCCATTTCCTGAAGTAGTTCTGAAATTCCTACCTCATGAGTGTTTTCACAAGATATGATTAAAAATACAGTGAATGGGGCCAGGTATATAGCTCAGTGGCACAGCGCCTGCCTGACAAGTGTGGGGTTGTGAGTTCAATCCCTGGTACCAAAAAAAAAAAAAAAAATACAAGTGCCATCGAGCAGATTGGCAGGCTTCTAAAGATAGCAGAGTGTGTCCTCAGCCACCTTGTTCACTGAACCTGGCGCCAAGAGACTTCTGACTCTTGCTTAGAGTCAAAATGACTAAAAGGCAACCATTTTGAGTTGGTTTAGGACATGGAGGCAGCCAAAGACACAGTTTATCTGCAGACACTCAAGAAAGGACTCCAGAGTTGCTGCAGAAAGTGGCAGGAAGGATGAGAGTAATGTGTTTGAAAGGGGAGGAGGAAGACTGCGGAGGATAAATGGCGGTGTGCTTTCATTGCTTGGCCGAGCCAGGTACATAAACTTTTGTCCATATGCTGGTCTTTTCCAGGACACTGTCCACAAGCAGTGGCTTCTCCAGATTCTTTCTGCACAGTCCCCCGGGTCAGTACCCTGTCTCTTCCTGTCCCTCTCCTCTGTCTTGTCAGTCAGACTTACTTACTCATAGTATATTTTCATCTCAGAGGAACTTGACTGCATGTCTTTTTGTATTTACTTTTAGCATATTAAAGCTTATTTTTTCATGAGAGTACATGATTGATAGGAATATAGACTCAACTTCTTTTACCAGTCAGTTCTCTAGCCCAGCACATGGGTCGGGTATAGAGCAACTGTTCAGTAGATATTTATTAGAATATTAATAAGCAATCATTAGTATGAATTTGGAGTTGAGGGAGGAAGAGCTGGGAGGTTGGTAGATAGCCGCCTACTATAAGTAAAAGAAATGTGAAGTGTGGGACTGGTTATTCAGAACTTTTAATACATGAGAGACAGTTAGGGCTGGGAGCAGTGGGGCATGCTTACAGTCCCAGCACTCTTCAGGCTGAGACAGGAGGAGCTCAAGTTTCTGCCCCGTCCATGCAACTTAGACACTTAGTAAGACTCTCTTTCTCTCTCTCAAAAAAAAAAAGATATCTGGGTTCAGTCCCTTGTTCTACAAAAAAATGGGGCTATTCATTTTCTTCTACGTGAAAATACCCATAATCGTGGTTAACAATTTCTTTTTTTGCATTTGTGTAGGCCAGGCACCATTTCAGTACTATGCATGTACGTGAGCTCATTTATTCCTTCCAGCATTCTTAGGAGGACAGTCCTGTAATTATTCCATTTTGCAGATGAGGAAACTGAGGAACGAGACTACTAAGGTCACATGGCTAGAACTATGCCCAAGGTCACATGGCCCAAGGTCACATGGCTAGAGCTATGCCCGGGCTGTTTGGACCCAAAGGCCTGCTCTGACCCACTGTGTTCTGTTGTCTCTTAAGACCTAGTCCTCCCATCCGAAAGAAACATGAGTGTTGCTTTGTTGAAGCTGCACAGAGTGTTCATCAGCCAGTCAGACAGAGCAGGGCAGCTTGTTCTGCCAGCGAAGTGTCCTAGGAGAAATTGTCTTGCCTGAGAACAAACCCAAAAGGGATTTTCTTTTCAATGAAAAGAGTACTTGATTTGATTTTACGTTTTTTGTCTCTTCATATCATTGGCAACCTCACTGAATTCAAGTTACCTGAAAAGTGAATTAATATTTCTTTACCCCTCCTTGCAGGTAATTTAAAAAGTACTCTAGGCTCATCCCTGAACACTTTGTGGAAAGCCTGCTCAGAGGTAGTGGATCTTAGTTCTGAGTAGATGCACTTTGGTTTGCATTGTTTAATGTCAAACGTGACTTCCTAGGATGTTGACGCTTCTCATTTTTCTTACAATCTGAACACTAGTTTTAGTTTCACCTTTGCAAGCTCAGTTTTTTCTACTGATATACTCTAGCATCTCTTTATTTTCCCCCAATATTTTTTAGCACATCATTGCACTGAACATTAAGAAGTTATTATGTATATTAAATTTAGAAGTCAGATCCTCAGGTCCTTAAATTTATGTGATGGAAGATTATAAAATCAAGGGGATTTTTTAATTGTCTTTCCATGTTTCTACCCCATATTCTCAAACTCAGAGGTAGTGAATCACTGTTAAGGACAAAGCAGCTTGCGTTGTGACAGGATGTGGTCTGCAGGTGTAGTGGAGTGGCTGAACCCAGCCCAGAGGACTCACTGTCTGGGTGGACCCTTGCTCTTTTTGCTGACTGTGTGAACTTGGTGAGTGGGGTACTTCATGGGTTCCCAGCTCATTTCTGTGCTGTCAATAATGTCCCTAAAGTTGTTGTAAGGATTTCTTCATTACTACAGGTAAAGTATTTAAAATAGTGCCTAGAATCTGGAAGACTGCATAATATTAGCTGTTGTTTTTGTTGATATTGCTTTTACTTTGAAAACAATGCTTTCTTTGTCATAAAGTCATAAAAATACCTTCTTAATGGTTACTAGTTTAGTGCCTCCTGAGTCAAATGTTAATTCTTTGTGATATGTGTTAGCTCTTTCTTTATATCATTTATTGATTGTTAATAAGAACCAGATCATGTTTTTATAGCTCATATATATGCATAAGTGTAATCAGATGACAAAAAATTCTACATAAATATTTTTCAGTGTTTTTCTTTGCTTTTGAGAGTCAAATAGGCATTCAAAACAGCTCTTCCTTAGGGTACTAAGGAAAATTAAAATTTTAATTTAATTTTAAGGAAGCCATTATTTGTATGTAAGCATGGGAAAGACAGACACCACCTGGGGTGTGTGTACACGGAGGTCAGTTTAGCGGCTTGTCCTCTGCCCTGTCCACAACCCACATACTGCCATCTGCTGGAAGGAGCTTTTCTGCACCCTTTAGACAAATAAAAATAGAAGTGTCAAATGATTTTTCCAGTAATTTTCTTGTTATTTTAAATCACATTGAGATTTTTAAAACTGAAATAGAGGTGTTTTAAGTTTTCTCTCAGTGAAATTGTTTGCTTGATCTGTCCAGGTGGTGAGATGTGGCTCAAAGCCTTTCATGTGAGCAGGTGCTTGGGTGCTGACATTCCACATCTGTTGACTGGCCCCATAACCTCCTGCTTGCCGATATAGGCAGAGCATATGGCAATAGCTTTTCAGCCACAAGCAGAAGCTCAGAGAGGTCAGATAACCGCCCAGAGATGCTCGTCAGTGGCAGAGCTGGGACCAGAAACAAGGCTTTGGATGTCTGATCTTGCCTCACTGTGTGACCCCCAGTTCTTAGCACAGCCTGTGTGTCTCAGCGTCAGACCAGTGTGTCTCTCACAGTACAAGGCCCGACAAAACACAGGCAGCTGAGTTCCTAAGTGCACTTTTTAAGTGAATAATGGATAAGAACCAACTTTAGTAATCCTTGGAAAGTGACAAACGATCCAGAGATTTGCTGATTATAGACCCCTAGTACTGGTGATTCGCTAAATTGAAAGAGTACTTTCTGCTGTATATGCAAAAATGATTATTCACATGTGTTTAACAGACAGAAGGGTTGTAGCTGGTAGTGTCACATTCAGTGTTTTTTATAGTGAACTGAAATTTACTTATTTGATAGTATGATTTTAAGCTTTATTTTCTATAGTTATACAGCCTGAATCTAACTTCTCTTCTATATGACAGCTATTTGTGTTCTGTCTGGATTTTTTCTACTTCCTGTACACTAATGCCCTTTAAGCACCTCTTTTCTCAACCATAAAATTTCTGAGCAGTGATTTGCATAAGTCCTTAATTCTCAGCCTGCCTATGAGACAGCATTTTTCATGTCCGTCTGGTCATGACTCAGAGAAGCGGAGAGCTGAGCCACGAGGGTCGGCTGGAGGGCTGGGGTTCTTCCTCCTGCTGCCTCGGCTTCCCCAGTGCACCTACCCTGCCACCCTTCTACAACGCAGTTCCTGGGCTCCGTGCCTTCTGCTGTTCCTCAGCACCATCATGTCTGTTGAGTGGCTCTCTTTCAATACATCACAGAAAAATGATCTTGGTACCTGGGGTGACTGTGTGCTAGAGTCGGGCAGCTCTGGCTTGAGCACAGAGCATGTTGCTGGCTTTTCATGTCTTGGCTTATTTCCCTTAGGAATTAAACTTCACCGTGTCTTTGCAAGCTCACATGTTCACACACATGCATTTGTGTATGTTTATAAATATATGTGGGAAGGGGCACGTACTTCCCCATAAAAAGGCTTCACATGTTTTTCCTTAAACTGCATTGCCATTTTTGGTATGTTCTCCGTCATCTTCGTCTTTCCTGTGTTTTCTTTCTCTGTGCTGAGTTTGCCTTCCATCTGCTTCCCAGTCCTGACTTCTGTAGGTGCTCTGTGCTGCCACACCAGATTCTTGAGATAGTTTATTGAGATGCCGTGGGCTGCTTGTGGGACAGTGTGTGTGTCAGGTCAAAATTCTATGATGTGTGGACGTCTTTTTCAGAGTGTTCTGTCATTGTTTTCAAGTTGCATTTGTTTTTAAAGCTTCACTTTGTGGGATTATGCTTTGTCTTTTCAGGTTTTAGATCTCCCATGTCTTCTATAAAGACAGGAGTTAGTTTTAGATTGCTCTCCTAGATACTGTGATGAGCATTGAAATCTTGTTCTCAGAACAGCTAAGAATTTTGTAACCTAGCTGGATAACCCTACCTTTCTCATTCCCTTTGCCAAACAGAGCATTTAAAAAAATTTTTTTTAATTTTATTTAAAGAGAAAAAAACAAACAAAACAAAACAGAATAAAGGGTAACAACAGTACAGAATTCCAAGGAAAAAAGGAAAAGAACAACAACAAAACGCTAAGAAATCATTACTTGACAGATTACATACTGACATCTTGGAAATGGTTGTTCAGATTACAAAATTAAAACATGTAAAGTAGACATTCAAACAGTGAGACTGTTAATAGTTCTGCTCCACGATCTGACAAAAACAGCAATATGGTCATCCATCTTACACATACATGCAATTATATCAAAAGGGTAAAATTAAACACAACAAAACAGAACAAAGCGGATCACAAGAAAGCAATGTAGAAAACATAAATTTCAAAGCTAGACAATCAGAGATATTCACTCTCTATCATATTGACTTTTGTTTTCTTCCAAATAGTTGTCCATATTATCACCTACAGGGAATGCACCTGAAACCACATAGTATGGAACTGATCTGGACAGGACAAGGAGGGCGTTTCAGGTCTTCAGGACTAGACAATAGGGAAGCCAAGAATGGCTGTCATAGTGTCTCTCAATCTCTTCAAAACAGCTGTCCATACCTTCATGTGTGTTGAACTTAAATAAAACAAAACAAGCTAAAATCACTTTGAACAAAGAGTGATAGTATTGCTGGATTTCACATCATGATGTTATGGAATCAGCACTGGGTACTGTAGTGTCTCTTTTTCTTCAAAGTAGTTGTTCATTTCAACATGCATTATATAGTTGGTTCTCGTAAACTGTTTATAAGCTCTACACATGCATGAGTCTCTACATGTATATCTATCCTTTTTGTATTAGAGGGAAAGACAAAACAAAACAATTCCTAGAAAAGCATGAAACAAAAAGTCATATAAAACTACAATACAAAGTGATCTACAATGGTTACCATGATGTCTCAGCAGTATATAACAACATTAATAAAAACGGAGCATTGGAGACATTATAAGACTTCAAAAGCAGGCAATAATCAAACCAGAGTGGATATCTTAGTGAATCTTGTCATCTTCAGTGTAGTTGCCTATACTCTTAGACTTGATGCTATCAATAACAGATTTGAATAAAATCAGTTAATACAGAGTAGCAATCTAACAAACCAGATTCAAATAAGATCAGTCATAATAAGACAGTATAAGTTATACAGGGCTTCTGATTAAGATGATAGGAAATTAAGGATGATTACCATAATATGTCCTCTTATTTTTGGGATAGCTGACCGTGTCCTCAAGTCTAGTGTAAGTAGACAAACTGGAACAGCATGTAATCCATCCAAGCCGAGTGGTGAGAATAATGTAGATTTTAAATCTTGTTACCCCATTAACAGTATCCTCTGCCTTCATTTTTTAGACAATTCCTCCCCTTTCACTCCCATGGGGTGCACTGCTTGTTTTGGGTCCCACTGCGTCTCTATATTGAGCCTCTCAATGGACCCTATCTCCTGATCTACTCTGCCTGTGTTTCTCTCTGTTAGTATTTCGAGGCCATCTGTATTAGAAATTACAGTCAATCTTCTCTGCCTCATTTCTGCTATTTTATCTTTCTGCCATTGGTTGTCTATTTTTCTCTTCCACTCCACTGCCTGCCCCATTTACTGAGGCCTCTCTGCCACTATTCCAGAAATGCTCGTATTCTTTTTTTCTCTCTCTAAAATGTCCTTCACCATTTTTTGTAGAATTGGATTGGTAGTCACAAATTCTCCCAGTTCCTCTTTGTCATGTAAGCATCTTGCTTCTCCATTAATTTCTAGAGAGAGTTTTGCAGGATACATCAATCTGGGCTGGAGCTTGTTCTCCTTCAGGGCTTGAATTACTTCACTCCAAGCTCTTCTTGACTTGATGGTCTGTGTCAAGAAGTCTGCCATGATTTTGATGGGTTTTCCTTTATAGGTGATTTGTTTCTTTTCTCTGGTGGTTTTTAATATTCTGTTCTTATATTGAATTTCTGGGATCTTGATTATTATGTGTCTGGGTATAGCTCTGGGTTGTAGGTGGCTGGAGTTCTGTATGCTTCATACATCTTCATATCATTACCTTTTTCTATGTTTGGGAAGTTTTCCTTAGTAATTTCTGTGAATAGCCTTTGCAATTCCTCTGTTTTGACTCCTGCTTCTTCATTCACATGTTTTATTCTTAAGTTATAGATCCTCTTGTCGTCCTCTAGCCTTTGTATGGTTACTGCCTGCTCCTTTGTTATTTTTAAGAGATCTTCCCTTTCATGATCACACATTGCAAGCCTGTGTTCAATTTTTGATAGTCTGTCTTTAGTTTCTTTCAAGCAGTTTTGCCAACTTTTATGAGTCTTTAGTTTGCTGGTAATCTCTTTGAATCTGCTTTATTAATTCTAGGTGTTCTTTATATTCTTCATTGAACGTTTCTTTCCTTTTGTGTTCCTCCATTCTTCTGTCTGTGTCTTCTTGAGAGATGCCCAGCCTTTCTTTTATTAATCTACTTATCTCTTGTTTAACCTGAATTAATATTTCAGTTTTGGTCTCCTTTATGAGGTCCTGAAGATATATCTTTATGTCTGCTGATGCTGTGTTTGGTGTTGCATGTTTGCTGCCCTCACTCTCTTTTGTATTTACCTCTCCTGGATCAATATTCTCAGGGTTCGGGGCTGGGGGATTTTTCCTATTTCTCCCTCTCGTCATGTTTTTGGTTCGTTCCATACAAGTGTATAGTGTAATTCCCAGCCCCTTTTCTTGTTGGTTAGGGTTCTTCTGGAGCATGCAGGCTAGGGGCTTCTGCCCTCTGCAGTCCACTATCAGAGACTGAAGTGCAAGCAAGGGCAGTGTATTCTGGCTCCTCCCCTCCAGGCCAGTCAACCTTCATGGGCCTTCACTGCATCAGTGTGCTCAGGGAATTGATTTGTGAGGACCCACTGGGTCCCAGCCCAGTCCAAGCAGATCCCACCAATCCACTCATGAGAGGAGCAACCAACTGAAGCCACTTCCTTACAGAATTAGGGCTGTCCTGCCCAAATCCAACATGTCATCCAGTTGGTTGCACCTTTCCCGTGGGAGGGTCTTATTCCCATCACTCACCGAGTGTTGATGCCGGTCCCTGAGAACTGCTGGGCTCCCCGACCTCTGACCTCAGTGTGGCTGTGGTATGAATTCACAGTGCCTCTGGGTGGGTCGTGTGCAGGGCCAGTTCCAGGCGAGTTGTGCGCAGGGCTGTTCAGCTCCATGCTCGAGGCCGCTCAAGCCAGTTGCATCAGCGCAGGTTCAGTCGCTCAGGTTGATCTCAGGCATGAATTCAGGCAGCTCGGTGAGAGCACTGTGCTCACCGATCTTAGCTTCTCTAATAGTAGCCCCAGGACCTTGTATTCAAGTAGTTTCTTTCACTTCAGTTTCTTCCTGGGTTGAGAGAATCCATTGCCCTCTGTTTGGGTCTCTCCAGGGTGTTCTATTCTGGCATTTGAGCTGTCTCTCTCAGAGGCTCCATATCCTGCTACCTATAGGTAGCATCTTTCCCAGGCCTCTCCAAATTGAGCACTTTAAATGTATACTCATTTTGCACTAGCATACTCAGAAGACACAATTATAGTCCACTTGCTTGAATTCCAGTCCCTGTGATACAAGAGGAGGCCAGGTCACCTTTAGGAGTTTCAGTAATAAACATTGTCTCATGGAGGCTTTTCCGACTTGTGTCCCAGGGCTGACACTCACCTGATAAACACGTGTACTGTCTCCTTCCTAATTCCACACAGCAGGGCATCTACCCTGCAGTGCTGGTAAACACTAGCTGCTGAGAGCTGTTGCTGCCACAGTAAATCACCATCGCTTGTCACACGGAACCACCAGGCCTGGCTCGCGCCCAGGCACACACTTCTGTGACCACATGGACACCCTCCAGTCCATGCCTGCCTCCCTTCCCCCAGGGTGGCTCTAGCCTGGCACAGGTGGACCAAAAATCTTCTGCCTCATAGTTCTGTGGGTGAACGTTACACACATGTCACATCACACGTGTGCCGAACCTTTGTAGTACTACACTTCTATAGTGAAGCCCCATTGAAACACATTTCCTGTGTTAATATTACTATGGAATGTAAACGATCAGTAATTCACATGTTTAAGGATTACCCCAAAACTCAGGACAAATGACTTCACTTCAGCGTTCAGCTTAAGCTAAATCTGAAGGAATAAAAACGTCGTGTAACTTGAACACTTGTGCTAGTTTGCAGGGTTGACCCTTTAAATGTCGCTCAAGTCATCAATCCTTTGTGAGACTTTTCTCTCAGCACTTCTCTCCTTTGTTTCTAGGTCAATGAAATTTACCATGACGAGTCCCTGGGAGTGCATATGAATGTGGTCCTGGTACGCATGATCATGCTGGGTTATGCAAAGGTAAAATGCCTTCCACTGTGGGGCACTGGAGGGTGGCGGCAGAGTCCTGAGTCCCGGCAGCTGCAGCTTCCCTGTGTCTCCTGTCTCAGAGCCCTGGTGGCACTGAGTTGAGAAGAGAAACTGCCGTGATGAGTAGAGATCTCCACATTTCAGCAGATAGTAAATGATGTTTATGATTCTGCCATTGACTTACTTCTCTCTAGGTAATTATCCTTAGTGTAAATAAACTGAATGAGTGAAAGTGAGTGTGTAACAGCCTCCCGAAGGCTGCAGTAAAAGGATTGGGAGTCCAAGCCCAGCCCGCAAGACTATAAGATTGGCAGCACCCAGCCTCAAAACAAAAAACAGAAAAATAATAAAAAGAGGGCTGGGGATTGTAGTTCAGTGCAAGAGGCAATTCCCAGTACAGCAACTCCAGGGGAAGATGAGTCAGGATTACCAGGTGTGTGATTTATAGATTCATTCAAAATGTCTATACTGATGAGTGCCTGTTATGTGACTTACTCTTACTAGGTACTTGGACTATGTTACTGAAGAAAAAGATGAGATTTTTGCCATCTCTCAATTTGTTAAAAATGACTATTTTACATGTATCTTTTCAGATATAAAAGTAAAACAAGTCATTTGTAGGAAACTTGAGACCGTAATATGTAGTGAAATCAATGAGACACAGAAGCTTAAGTATCACATGCTTTCTCTTCTATGAGAAACATGAAGTATAAATAAAGAGCAAAATAAAAGACACTTGGAAGTAGAGGGGTGGGTGGTTATCCCATCTCTCTAGGGAATGGATGGGATGGGGAGATGGAGGAAGGGCACAGGCATGGAGGTGTGCCGTGTACAGCTCCCCCTCCCCCCAAGGAAGGCAAATTAGGCACTACCGATGTGTGCTTATAAAAAATAATAAAAACGAAATAGTATTTTCCATTTCAAAGAACTTCAGTACTTTTTTGAAAACAAAAGCTTGGCTCTCCGAATGCATACACATTAGGCATTTCATGTAATATAGTAGTAGATTTTAACCAATTTTAAAATGATAGTGGTTCTGTTCCTGTCCTTGGAAACAATGAAATGGATAAAAGTGTCTCCCTTTGAGGGGAAACAGAGGAAGAGACTAACTTGGCAGTGTTCTTAATGTTTAAATTACACATCCTTCTTCCATAATTAATCCTTCTGATTTTGAAGTCCTAGTGAATTTGTGTCTTTAGGAAATAGGAAAAACCCATATGCTTGCATTTCATTATATATTTAACATCCAGTTATCTTTGTCTAATGACAAGGAGTCCTTGATCTTTAGTTTCTCCCATAAACCTGACCTACTTTGGGTGGCTACCAAGGAACAGATGTTATTTCCAGCTGGTGATGTTTACAGCCTTCTGTAGGTTGTTAAATCACTTGTTTGGAGAATATGTGACCAGCATATAACAAATCAGTCTAATTTATTAAGAATGTAAACAGTGATGTTAACATTTGCCGAAACTTCACAAAATTCTCAGCCTGTCAGCCAAGTCGGAGCTCATTTTGGGGTCCAAATTCAGTTTCTCATTCTATCAGAACATTCTGGGCCTCTGCCTCTGAACTCTGAACTGCAGACTGTAACATGGCAACAGTCCCAGGAACGTATTGCTGTCTACCGGAACTATGAGATAAGAGTCTGTCCCTCCTCCTTTCATGGGGTTGAAAAATTGTTTTGTGTTTGGTTTTTTCCAGCATAAAGTTAATATAATCTGACTGTTCCTCATAAACTAAAATTTGACTAGCAGTTATGGAAGAAATTTCTGTTCTGTCCACATGTTGATTATTTTTGAGCCAAAAAATATACAAAACTCTTTAACAAAAATCTTTTACTTTGTATCTCTGGAATAAAGTCTCATGAGAATCTTTCCCTCTGCTTTTGTTCTTAACATCTATGAAATTTAAAATCTAGCAGAATCAAGCCATATTTTAGACTGCTAAAATTCTTATCTAAATGATTATTGATGAGTTGGCGCACAATAGCAAATCTTGGCATGCAACCTACTCATCGATTGTGCCTTTTGACTGTCTCACAAGAAGTATTAAATATCATGCAGATATCCTCATGGGCATTTCAAATTCCCAAACCACAATAGGTATCTAATGCCCCAAATAATATTATTATTATTTAATATTATTATTAAATCATATATTGAACATATTATGACTTAGATTTCTGCTCCACAAAAAGTTACTAAAGGAAGCCTTTGGGAGACTGTTAGTGTGTCTGTAACATATTCTTTCCTCTCAGTCCATCAGCCTCATAGAAAGGGGAAATCCATCCAGGAGCTTGGAGAATGTGTGTCGCTGGGCTTGCCAACAGCAAAAATCTGATCCCAACCACTCCGAGCACCATGATCATGCAATTTTCTTAACCAGACAAGACTTCGGACCTGCTGGAATGCAAGGTATTAGCATTCATATGTAGAAGGAACACTTAATAGGTGTGGCTTTTCAAAAGCAATCCTAATTCAAGCAGTCTGTTCAAGTGTTTAGATCTCTACCACCACTTTCCCCCTCTCCCTAGCCAAGCATATATTTTCTTTCTTTTGTTTCCAGTAACTTCTGTGGAATTCACAATGGTAAATGCTAATTAATACTATAATGAATTACACTTGCTTTTACAATAGTGGTTGTGCATTTGGGGTCTGAAGGGGATGCTATAAAAATGCCCTGTGATTTCCACTGTTTGGAAGGAGAAAAAAGATGCCTTGAGGAATGACTGCTGCTGAACAGTTTTCTGCCATTTATCTAATAAATTCTAATGCAGACATTGGAAAAGCAGACTGATGGTTTCCTTTTCCACATTGGTGGGATTTTTGGCTCCCTCACTAGTACCACAGTATCAAGGCCCATTTATTGAGACAGAAAGGCAGGGCTAGGCTGGGGTGGGACGAATGGCAGTCTCAGGCAGCTCGTCCTTCAGGAAAGGAGAAAATGCAAACCCAATGAATCTTTTTAGATCTGACTACCTGTGTCTTTCCCAAGAGAATGTGGCGTAAGGCTAGTCAGGAAATAATGCTGCCCCTGTTTGCTGAACAGCTTGCTTTTTATTTTCCCCTAGGCAAAGGTCCAGTAGTAATTCTTAATGAGTTTCCTCATGAAATGAAAATAAAAGTAATTGTTATTCTCTACAGGATATGCTCCAGTCACAGGCATGTGTCACCCAGTGAGGAGCTGTACCCTGAATCACGAGGATGGGTTTTCATCTGCTTTTGTAGTAGCCCATGAAACTGGCCATGTGTAAGTCACTGTTGACAGCTATAAAAGAAATAAAAGTTCTTTTCTGCGCTTTGGCCAGTACTGCTCACACTTGGGGCAGAATGGTGCCAGCATGGGGTTGTCATCCCTTGCCAACTGTGGGGAGCTGACAGTCAGTGAATGAGTGACTGTCCTGCAGCCCGTGCTTTGCAGAGCCCCGGAGTGAGAAGGCATGGCTGTCAGATTGCCTGCTCCTCCAGTCTCTGGAGCTGCTCCAGGAGAGCGACACTGGCTTAAAAACCGCACCCTTTCCAGCACTTACTGTGGAGATACAAGTGAGGCAGAGGCTGCAACTCACAGCTGTGTGCTCTCCTCGCTTTTTGTTGCAGGCTGGGGATGGAGCATGACGGGCAAGGCAACCGCTGTGGCGACGAGACGGCCATGGGCAGCGTCATGGCGCCCTTGGTGCAGGCCGCCTTCCACCGCTACCACTGGTCCCGCTGCAGCGGTCAGGAGCTGCGCAGATACATCCAGTAGGTACCACCGCGGGCCGGGGCCTGTGGGGCAGCCCTGACAGAAAGCTGACTGCCAGGCCTGTGGTCATCACCCAAGTCCCACTAA
>PVJX010025277.1:0-27056 GCA_004027295.1 Dolichotis patagonum | reverse complement strand
TTATACTATTGTGTTATGTTTGATATTATTGTAATTGAAACTATGCTCAACTATAGCAGAGTAAGAGATATGGTGTTAGATACTGTTGATGTCCAGTTGACTTAATGTAAAGTACTGTGTTGCCTATGTTGTCCTCTTCTGATCTGCTCTGTACTGCCCCCTTTTGTTTTATTCTCTTTTAAATAAAAAAAAAAAAACAAGGTGGTAGGAGCAAAACGAGGATTCTTATTTTACACACTGATCTTCAAGAGTTCCTTAAAACACCATAAATAATATGCAAAAGTGTTCCAATCCTATGAATGTTAACTATTTTAATCCAAGGACTTATAGAATTTGTAGCACAATCAACTTAGTTTTCCTAAGTGTATATATATAATTTTAGATATTTTTTTCTTTTCCCTTTCTTTTTCTTTTCCCTCATTTTCCTTGAGATATTATGGGAGAAAAGTATTTGAAATGTGTTATATATATGGACCAGATCCTTACAGTAAATGTAACCATTATGTATAGAAACAAGTAGTTCTAAATGTCCAAAAGGAAACCTTTCTAATTCAAATACATAGGCTAAACAACTCAAAGGATTCAAAACAATATTTCATGTACTAGGATTCTAATAGCAAGCAGAAGTATCATCTTATTCCAGACAAAGTAAACTTTAGGCTAAAACTGATCAGAAGAGGTAAGAGAACAATCCAACATGAAGAGAAAACAATTATAAATCTTTATACGCTGAACACGGGAGCATCGAACTTTACAAAATACGTACTCCTGGAAAAAAAGATTAAATAAATACCACCACGGTCACAGTGGGTGACCTCAATCCACTTCCAAAAAGAGACTGATTAAACAAAAAAGTCAACAAAGAAGTATCAGAGCTGAAGCACACTCTTGAACAACTGGAATTACTAGATATCTATGGATGATTCTATCCTACGACACAACATACATTCTCTGCAGCACTTGGGACTTTTGAGAAATATAACACATACTATTCCATAAAGCATTCTGGAAGAATTGCACAAGAATCAAATCACTCCATGTATACTATCAGATCACTGTGTATTCAAATTAGAAGTCAATCAAAAGAAACCACTGAAAATTTATAATCATCTGGAAACACTAGCATACCCACAAACACTCAGTGAGTAACAGGAAACAAAGGAAGGAGGTTATTAAACAATTTTTGGAATCAAGCGACAATTCCAATACCAAACAGCAGACTTTTGAGACACAATGGAAGAAGTCCTAAGAGAAAATTTTATTACAGTCAATTATAAAAACAGATGGAGCTTAAATAAATAACCTAAAGATGAACTTACAGATACTTGAAAAACCACAGCTGTCTAATCCTACACCTAATTTAAGGAGGGAAATTATAAAGATTAGACAGGAAATTAACAAAGTTGAAACAAAAACTGTACAAATAATAAGTTGAAGAGCTGGTACTTTGAAAGAATAACAAAGAAGAAATAGAAAACCCTTAGTCAAACTTACCCAAAGAAGGAGAGAAAAGATCACTGCAGTTCAATTAGAAATAAATAAGGCAAAATCAAATGGATACCACTGCAATCCAGAAGATTGTTAGTAGCTATGAATACTTAACCTTCAACCAACTGGCAAATTTTGAAGGAATGGGCAGATTCCTAGACACATATGAATTACCAAAACCAAAAGTCTGTAAGCACTATTGCTGAATTACTGAACCAAAAAGTCATAAAAATTCTGAACAATCCAATAAGAAACATTGATTTGGGAAATACTTTTAAAAAATTAGCAACAAAGAAAATCTCAGACCCTGGTGTATTCACTGCTGAATTCTATAAGCCCTTTAAGAAAGTTATAACACCAGTATTCCTCAAGATGTTTACTGAAAAGCAAAGGAAAGTAGTGCTTACAAACTTGTTCCTTTAAGCCAACGCAACTTTGATCGCCAAAACCAGACACGTGCCTAACTGAAAAAGAAAACTATAGGCTAATTTTTTAATGAACATAAACGCAAAAATCTTCAATTAGATATTGACAAATACAACAAGTCATCAAAAGGTTCATTCATCAGGGCTAAACTGGTTTTACTCCAGGGATACCAATCTGTGTTTCTTACATTGCTTTCTTATGTTCTGTTTTGTTGTGTTTAATTTTACCCTCTTTAAAATAAAATTAAAAAAGAACAAATTTGTCTCAATATGCAGGAATCAATAAATGTAATGAGCCACAGAAACTGTAGCAGAGACAAAGAACACATGGTCACACCAACAGAGGCAGAAAAGCTTTTGAAAAAAAAATTCCAACCCTCATTTATGATAAAAACTCTGAAAAATGCAGATGTAGAAGGATTTTAGGTCAATCTGATAAAAGCCAGTAGGGGAGAAGCTGGTAGCATTCCCTTTGAAATCAGGAATGAAAGGACATTTCTGCTGTCTCTTGTTTCATTTGATTCTCAAAATATTAGCCAGAGCAATTAGCTGGAGAAAGTAATTGTGTGTGTGTGTGTGTGTGTGTGCGTGCATACATTATATATATCCATGTAAACACTTATTATAAACTATAATTTCTCTACTTTCATTTTTCTCTTTTTAGCTTTAGTTACATTGTTGTAATATTCTTTTCTCTTTCACTTCCTTTTCATATGTAGTTTCTAGAGAATAATTTAAACTTTAAAAAAAATAACTGATCAGTGAGGCTGGGGATTTAACTCAGTGGTGTAAGTGCCTGCTTGGCAAGCGTGAGGTCATGAGTTTGATCCCCGGTACCAAACAAAATAAAATAAAATAATAAAAATAACTAATCAATTAATTGCTCAATATACACCCCTCCTGAAGCTGCAAGCGAGATTGAAGAGGTGACCACCCTGGATAGAGAGCAGTGTCCTTGGTCAAGGGCACACAAGTAGTTGCACTCCTCAGCTAGAACCCCAACAAGCTCTCAATGAACAAACAAACAAACAAACAAAACTTGCTCAGTGACAGAGCATGGACCAGAAAACTGCCATTCTTAAAGCTCATTCACCTCTACAAACCCTTATGTTCCCCTACAAGCCCCCTGTAAAACCCAGTGAAGAAGCCAAGCTATGGAAACCTCCTCAGGCTGTGACAGACATCTGTCTTTGTTCCTGATAGCAGGAACAGAGCAGGGTATCTCTCAGGCTTGACAATAAAACCTGCTCTGGACTGCTGAGGTCATATTTCCCTCCGGTTCATCTCTCCACTCGAACCCACACTATCAAAATGGCAGAACTACACATAAAGTAAGTTCCCTTCTTTCAATTTCAATTATTCTTTTACTAAAACAATCTGCTTTTTGAAACTGATATGTGTTTTAAAATTGTTCTTACTAAGATGATATAAAATCTTATCACTTTATATCTCAAAGTGTATATTCTCAGATGATCAAGCTAAGAAATCATATATTATTGTTCTAGAAATTGAATTCTTTTAAGGAAAACAAATAGTAAAACATGCAAGGCATTATAGTTTAAATTGATCATGATCTAGCTATACATATGAGTAAAATGTGTGTAATCCTTCTACAATGAATTTTATTTTATAATTATACAACATGTGCTCACTGTAAACTACAAATGTAAGAAAACCTAAACCACAATAAAACAAGCAAAGAAACTTGAGAAAGCAATTGATGTATTTAACATTTTAACCAAACTTCATCATAGTATGTAATATTTTTCAATATTATTTATTCTGTTTGAGACACCAGTAAAAGCATTTTTTTCATGAGCTTAAGAATAATCTAAATAGGGGTTGGAGATTTAGCTTAGTATCATGAGCACCTGCCTGGCGGGTGCCAGGTCATGAATTTGATCTCTGGTACAACAAAGCAAAGCAAAACAAAACAAAACAAAACAAAAGTAATCTAAATAGTTTTACACCTCAGAATGAAATTTTACCTGTTCATAATTAATTATCACACTTAAACAGCTGATGGATCATGACCCACATGGAATTTGGAGAAGTCTAAAAAGGTTGGTTGGTGGGACATCATCAATTATCCTAAAAAACTATAAGCAAATTTACCTATACTTAAAATTTGCATATTTATTATCTACTTTACTTTTTATTTCAAGTGGGAAAAATAATATTCACTTTCCAAAATTATCTGCGCAGGCTGAGATGGTGTGTAACCGAAGGTACATGGCAAAGTAAAGGACGGTGTTCCCTACCCCGAGGCTTTGGGGACAGGACTGGGCAGATGGGCAATGAGGCAGGGAAGGAGTCTCATGTGCACATTTCATATTTTCTTGTTTGAGAGCCTGTCGATTTTTGAACAAATTAAACAAATTATATTTTTTGAACAAATTAAAAATTAACTTTCAAAAAACCAGAAGAGTTCTTTCCATGTTATTTTTTCATCTACTAAGTTGCTGTACCAGCTTTCTGTCAAGTGGTGGCAGAGTCTCTTTCTTAGTGTTTTCTTCCTTGTCTAACTGCCACAGACCTTGGTGAATTTGACTGTCCTCTGTTTTAACAATAACCTTATAAATTCAGCATATGCAAATTTGATAGAATAGCAATGAAGGAAGAAGGGCTCAGCAGCTACGTTTAGCCACTTTAGTAATGGCAAGAACAAATGAATGTTATGAAATATTATTGCTTTCAATTATTCATTCCATGAAGACCCTAAAAAGTGACAGGTAGTGACTTTGATGCCATTATTTCTTCTAAGAGGCAGCTCTAGACAAGAAATAATCTCACGGGGACAGCTGAGTCTGTATGGCTCCCATTTCCATATGAATTGTAAGATTAAGGATGGAGATTTGTGCCTAGAGTCTCATAAGGTGGATAAAAATGAGCATCACATATGTCAGGCGAAGGCACCTTAATAAAACTCAGGCTTAGGGGAAAACTGAGGCAGATGTGGAGTGTTAAAATATTTTAGTTTTCTCCTCCTTGAATGCAAAGGAGCAACTTTTAAAAAGTGAATGGTCTCTTTTATGGGTGGACTTCAGGAGCAAAGTAAGCATTCTATTGCTCTTGCCAAAGAAAGGGATGAATTCTGTGTCACAGTCCTGTGGTGAGCCCCAAAGCATAAATTATACACAAATCCCATAGCAGTAGTAAGGTGAATGGATTGCCTTTCTATATTTTAAAGCATAAAAGTTAAGAGCAGATATAAGTAATAGCAAAAAATTCATATGAGCTGAGGGGCCAAGTTGTAGTTGGTTGGTATAGCAACTATCACTTTGAATTTTTTGACCTTTGTGTAAAATAAAATTCTAATTATATTCTTTCCATTACAAGAAACACATAATAAGGTGCTTAGTAGGTATGAGACTCATAGAGACTGTTTCTTGAGTTTAAGGGAATGAAACATTAGGAGTGCAGGGTGAAAAAGTTGTACATTTTTTATTAATGATTTCATCTCTTCTGTGAACAGACATCAAGTTGAAATTTAATATACCATCAGATTTTTTAGGATATATTTTCCTTCACTAAATCTTCCATAGCTATAACCATGCATTCATTTAGTTATTCACTCATTAAACACTGGTACCACTTAATACTTTGCATAAAACAGGAGAGAAAACTTCAGCTCATATGGAGCTTTCCCTCTTTTGATGTAGATGTATTTAAAACAAAGTCAAATATGAATACTAGTCAGGTTTTCTGAGTAGAGGTGTGATAAGCTCTGCCCTGTGGCAGTAGAAGTATTCTGGTTGCTGTAGTCTTGTTTAGTATTTATTTATTTATCTATTACTTGTTTTTAGTAGTACAGTTTGCAGTTTATAATGATTACATTCACTGGGGGAATTTGATGCATGTACATAACACATCTTGAGTCTATTTTGTTTTTCCTTCCACTCAACCACCTTTAAAAAATTTCTGTGCCAGCATTAGATTCATTTATTTTATAAGACAGAAACAGCTTGCAATAGGGGCATAAGGGGTAAATGAAGACCTGCCAGGACTGTACCAGTGATCTGCACAATTTATGTCTAAGTGTTACAGGGAGCTGAGCTAGTTAGAAATGTTACAGGCAGTCACACAGGGCTGGGACTTCAAAGGAGCCAGTGCAGAAGCCCAGATACCTTGCAGCCTTGGAGGAGACAAACATCTCCCGCTGTGGGCCAGATCTCAAGAGGAAAGGCAAAGCAAATACACCCACATCCTACAGACTGATAGTCTAAATAGTTCTCTATCACCCCGAGGAAGTCAGGAGTCACCATCCCAACCCCTACAGGAAGAGTCTGCTGTTAAGCATGCCCCTTACTACATGACTCGCTTCCCCATTTGTTGCTGATTTAATCAATTTTACCTGAGCAGTTAATCTTATTGGTTGACCACAGTTCTGTCCAACCTTATGCCCACCTAGTGAATTCCCATTTTCCTCCACCTTGAACCCCTCTCACCTCATGATTTTACTCTATAAAAGTCCCTGGAAAAGGCAGAGTCTTTGACAACCCGCTTGGCACTTCTTCTGTCTCTCTTTAGACAGAAGCTTTCTTTCTCCCAATAAATATATTCTGCTCTTAACCTCCGTTGTTCCTAAAATTCATTCTTTGATTTTAGAGAACACGAGCTCGTCCTGGACCTACAGCAGGCCCGGAGCTTTGTTCATCTATATCAAAAGTGATTAAGGGGTGTGAGCCCAGGGGACCTGCAGGGCACATTCATGATTTAAACTATAAGAGAAGGTAAGTTGGCAAATCCTAGCTTCTCTTTTGAGAGTTGAGTGAGATAAACTGGATAAAGCATTGGATACAAGTTGTAAGAAAAAGAATGTAAAACAAAGTTTAGTTATGTTTTTAAAGAATTTTCCTGGTTACCAAAATAATGGATTTCCATTTACAGAATGGGCAAACTTTTCAGGAGGACAGAAGAGTGTCAGCATGCCGACTTGAAAATATTAAGTCTGAGATGTTAATTAGGAAGCTGACTTGAGCGGTTAATCACTGTACCTGGTATTCAAAGCCAGAATACCAAATCAGATTGGCCAAGAGGTAGCTAAACGAGCCAGACTTAAACAGCTAAGGGGGTGCAGACACATGACAGATCAGGGTCCTAATCCCTTAGGTCACTGATAGTGAAATTTTAGAGGCCCAGTCTCTAAACTGCAGCATAGAACTCTGATTGATTGCAAAGCACCAGTACTGCAATTAAATGTGAATGCGGGGTTTACATTTAGGAAACATCAACTTATCCGATGATTGGCTGCTGGGGAGATTTGGCTTGGTGCTCAAAAAGTGGGCTCCCCATGCCTGCTGTGGCCACCAGTGCCCTAGTTCCCAGTAATAATGTGGTTAGAATCACATTGTCACACTGTGGGGTGGAGTCACAGAACACTAAATTTTCAAGTGAATCACACAAAAAAACTTGGCCCAACACACCATTAGCTAACTCTCCCTCAAGCAGGGACAATACCAGGTCTATGCCAAGTTCTTGATGTCATTCCTGTCCCGCTAGGCTGTGACACTGCTTCTTATAGTACTCATTGTTCAAACTCCAAAGGGACCGTCTTGTTTATCCTTCATCCTCTTACACTGTTTTCACTAAACTTCTCTCTTTTGTTTCTAGAATTTGTGTATTCATATTCTGAAGTCCTTCTCAGAGCACAGGATCCTTGGTGGTGCAGACTACATTGGTCTTACTGGTTGTAGCCTCTGTACCCAGAAAAATTCCTGCTGCCTACGAATGACCTATAAAGTGTTTGCTGTGAAAATCAGTGTTGTCTAGTAGCGGCCCTGCCCTTGACAACAGAGGGAGGTGACTCCATTATCCATCTTCCTTTTGTCCAGAAGGATGGCCGTTCTCTTATACACCCTTAAGGTTCCTTAAAAATAACTCTACATTTCTTCTTATTTATCCAAATGGAAATTATTCCTGGACTTCATGTAATTTTAATTCCAATCAGAGACACACAGGAGTAACAAGGAGAGACTCGTTGGTAAAACTCAAAAATCTTTAAAAGAGATGAGAACAACGATTGTATGTAGAGCCTGTACTTTGGAAAAGGAATCTGTTAGCCCTTATCTGATATGTATGTTACGATGAAATAATTTTTGGTTTATAAATTAGAATCATTGGCTTTAAATCCTGATTGGGGGTATACTGAATGTTAACCTTTTGGAGTTTCTTTCTTCAGTTTCTTTCTTCATTGTCAAATTGGACAAAGAAGACACAATTTACAAGCTTTTAAAGAAGAATGAAATTTTTTATACTAGGGAGACAGCACAGTGCTCACCTATGTGAGTCCAAACCATTTAAGAGCAGAACTCCAAGTTCATCCATTTACCTCCAAGTGTCTCATGATTGTCCCTTACAGCCGAATAGCTTTCCATTGTGTAAAAATGCCACAGTTTTCTGATCCACTGTGCGTCACTATTTTGTTTTGATTGGCCTTGTTGTTTTATTTTGTTTGGTTTTATTCTCTAAAAAAACCAAAAACAGTGAATGAGTGGTTTGGCCCTGTGAATACTGTGTCCCTGCCTTGCTGAACCGGACCCAGGCGAGCTCACTTGGTGTATTCCTTCCCATCATATGCTACATGGAGAAATGAGAATTTACAGGCAAGCAGGAAGTGCAGCGCTAGCTGTCTTTCCCTGTTCATCGCAGAGGTGTTCTGAGACCCGACCATATTCTTTGAGGCAGCATTCCTGAGTCTCTAGGCTTCTTATGAGAGACCGTAGGATTTGCCAGCTTTTCCTGTATCAAGGGGACCCTAAGAGGAGTTTGTGGAGAGCAAACACCTACCCCCAGGAAGTGGCTTTTTCTGCTTGTGTGATGTCAGTGGTGTCTCACGGAATCTCATCAAGTAGTAGGGAGGACAACAAAACACCTCACAAATTGTGTGCGTGATGAGTCAAGGATCTGAAGTTTGCTTGATGCTAAAGCCTCAAATTTTGGCTTGCTTCCCTCCATTCTGCCTGCTATTAATAGAAGATTAATAATCCCATTTCGTAGCTTGGATCCTGATAGTTCCTGCTTTAAAGCTTCCAACCTTCTGTGATACTTAAGAAGACATGACTCTGTTGGCTCACAACATTGCTTCACCATTTAGGGGCTGAGGACTTGTGAAAAAGAATACCGATCTTTTTGTCTTCATTTGCTTAACTGATGTGGTCAATTTCAGCATTTCACCTGATTATTGTGGGAATTACACAGAGGGTTGAGGTTGTTTCACAGGATAACTGTTGAGAGTTAGTTCCTCTACACATTATAAAAGCACCTGAACATAACATTTTCTATTACTGAGAATGACAATAATGTTACTGTTAATTATTGTTATTACTACATGATAGCTACATTTCAAACAGAATGAAATACTGAATTATGGTAAAAAAAAAACCAAGACTTTGAGTTACTCAGATGATAGTTTAAAATCTAGGTTCAAATGTTCCAATTTTGTTATGCTGACAAGTTGTCTAGATTTGTTGCATGAAAGGATTTTAATCTTTCAGGTTTAACAACTGTAAAAGTTAGATTCAATTAAATAACGTATAATCAGTGCACGCACCATCAATGGATGTGCAATAAATGTAGTTGTTTAGTAATTTCTCATTTCACCTCTCAAGCTCCTTTTCATAATGAACATAGTATTTTTCTGATTATGTAAGTAATATGCTTAGTGTAAAAAGAGTGAATTATATGTCAGAAGTGAGGGACATAGAATAAAAACTATCTAAAATCCCACTAGGTCACTCACAAATCATTTTTATAGAACTTTTATGGTTTTTTGTTTCTATGCCCACATGCACATTCATATGTAATATTGTAAGAAGTATACTTCTTTTATCATGGTACTTTTACTCATTTTAATATGTATAACTGACATATAAGAAACTACACACATTGATATCATCAAATGGAGAACTTTGGCTCCATCCCCGCAGTTAGGATAACGGCTTTGTCTGCTGCCCACGAAGTTTCCTTCCTGCTCTTTCCGTGATGTGCTCCTCTTGGCCAGCCTGCTTTCTGTCATTCTAGATTAGTTTGCATATTTTAGAATTTTCTATAAATGGACCAGCACCGCGTATATTCTCTTTGTGCCTGAACTCTTTCACTCAACATCATTTTGAGATTCAACCAGGTTGTTTCACTTACCTCTATACAGATATTTCCCAGAATGTTTCTCTGGTAATTTTCTGAATAACAGTTGGATTTTATTAAATTTTTTACTTTATAAATAAGTTGTTATAGACATTTAAGTACAAATCTTTGTGTGGACATACATCTTCACGACTTATAAACTCTACACAATAGGAGAATATATTAATTACTAAAAATCTCTAAATGCTCTTCCAAAATTGTACTATTTTAAATTTCCATCAGCAGTATATGAAAACTCCAAGCCATGATTTTACAAATACTCTCTCTTTCCTAAGTCATTCTAGGGGTAGCACAATTTTAATTTGTGTTTTTCCTGTTGTTTGGTGATGTTGAGCATCTATTTAATTGCTTTTTCACATCCGTCATCTTCAATGACATGTGTATTCAAAATTTTTGTCCATTTTTATTGAATTGTGTTGTACATTCTGAGAATTCTTTATGGATGCAAGTTCTTTACCAGTTATGTGAAGTACATTCATTTTATATTTTACATAACGACTTAAAGTTTATATTTTCACCAAAAAAGACTCAAATTAATAAATTAATTAGGTAATCATTTCTGCCATGAAAATGTAAGGTAAGTTTTAACTCTATATAAGACAAATTGTTGGAATTAGCTACTTATGAGTGTTTAGAGTTAAATTTTGAAAATATACTCCATCACTCACCTCATTTTGGATGAAATAAAATGAATACTTTGAGATTAATGAGCAGTGTTAAATTTTTTTTTCCATTCCTATCAATACATTTTAGTCTGGTTTTTTTCTACTGTTTTTTTTCTACTCTAAGCATTATTAGGTAGACTATAGAGAAGTTGATGGTGTATATTATTGCCAAGGAGTAGTATTATAAGATATGTGGACCTTCCTCTTGGTAGATGAACAGATTTTCATCATTTTTCCTCCTCCTTCAAATCCTTTTTTTTCCTCTCACTTCTTGAATTCAGTCTACACTTGATACTTGTGTGGCTTCTAGACCTATTTTAGAGACTGTACTACCATATCACATGGTATCGGTAGGTATAAAATTGCAGAAAATTTCTGCATGATATTGGCATGGATCCTACAATATTGAATGGTACAAAGTGAAGGCCTGCTACTAGTTTTTTTTTTCAATACTCAAGCACTACTGAATTTTTACCCTTATTTAAACATGATTATATAGTACCATATGACAGTTCTTGTAGGGTCTTGAATGTTATACAAAATTATTAAGTACAATAATACTGAATAATTTACAGACTTGTATTTTTTTCTTAAGAATTTTTTGCTCCAATAAAAATAGAAGTTCTTAGTTTTGATAAGACTCAATTCATCAATCTTTCATTTTATGGATTATTCTCTTGGTGTTATGTTTAATAAATATTTGTCTCACTTTAAAACAGAATGATTTCCTCCTATCTTTACCTAGAAACTATAATTTTAGGTTTTAAAATCAGGTATGATCAACCTTGAGTTATTGTTTTTTTAGTGTGGTGAACTATGAATTAAATTCCATTTCCCATTTTGGTCTGGACATGTAATTGTTGCGGTCCTGCTGTGGTACCATTTTCCACTAAATTACCTTTGCACCTTTGTTAAAATTCAGTACAGCTCATCTGTAATTCTATGTTTGAACTTTTGATCCTGCTTCATCGATCTTGTTTATCATGATTCCAATTCAATTCTTGATTCCAAGACAATTTCAAACTATAGTGGAATAAAACTAGAAAACCACACACTGTCTGGATTATTATAGCTTTACAGTAGTTTTGAAGTTAGATATTCTGCAACTCTGTTCTTATTTAAAGTTATGTTACATATTCCAGGTCTTCTGCATTTTCTAGTGAATTTTAGAGCCAGCATAGGATTTTCCACAAAATAAGAACACTTAGGTTTTGATACAGATTGCTTAGAATACAAAGAACCATGAGCGATAACTAGTGTCTTATTTTAAGCCTACTGTTAAATATATTCATGCATTTTAAAATATCCAAAGTTGTTTAAATAGAATAGCACATAGACTGATAATACACCTTTTTCATACTATGAGAATGTTTTGGAATTACTGGAGAGGGAACCCAGGAATGCTGTACACAAAACTACCTCCCTGACACTTTTATTTTTTATTTTGAGACAGGCTCATGCTAAATTGCCCAGACTGCCTCAGTTTGTGATCCTTCTGATTATCTTCTGCCAGCTTAACTGGGTACAACCATGGCCACCCTGCCCAGTTTATAAAATAATAGTTTTGTAGATAATTTTTTTTGCCCTGGTCTTTTTCCTTCTTTCCTTTCCACCTTTTTATAGGAACAAATGTAATCAATGACACAGTGGTACCTCAGTTCATGAATGCTTTTGTTTGCAAATAATTTGATTCACAAACAGGAGTGTTTGCCAGAATTTTGTTGTCGTTTGTGAACTCTACATTGGGTGACAAACATGACTGTGGCCATCCCTCCCACAAGGACATGAACATGGCCATCTTCTCCATGACTGTGAAATGAATTAAGTTCATGAACTGTGATACAGTTATAGATTCTCATCCATTATTATTTCCATGCTGAAAGAAATTGTGCTTAAATTTGCAGTGGTCATAAGAATGTGTCATTTAGTTCTTCCATTACAGGGAAGCAAAGTGGCTTTTGCTGCCGAATGATGAAACCCATCACCCTGTTGGTACGAAAGTCACACTCCCCTTTGGCTGTGCCCAGAAGGTAGCCCAGAAACTACCCCAGGCTCTTTTCTAAACAGTGTGGAACTCCGACTGACAATGTTTACTGGAGGCAACTCTGCCTTCCCAAACCTTCTTTAAAAGATCCTGATGTCACAGCTTCCTTCATCAAACCTTCTTCACTCCATCTCTCCCCTCAGATTCATCCAGCGGCCACCTCAGTTGCCTGCAAAGAGTTCTACAATACCAACTTCTTATGCATCAAATCCATCTCAGCATCTGCTTCTTGAAGGGCTTATACTAGTAAAATATTTTTCAATTCTTGTTTACTTGTTTTGTTAACAATGTGTAATAGCAATCCTTAGGTTTAACATATACTTTTTAATGGACACATATTATGTTGTGGATTGTATGTTGTTGAATTTATTCAATCATTCTTCAAATACATTTTATTTTGCCAGTAGAAACAAGGACTTACTAAATGTGTGCCTAAATATGCTTCTTTACACTTCCAAGTTTTTCTTTCATGTGAAATAGACACTTAGATGTGGAGTCACTATATTTTCTAGTGAATTAATATTTGCCAATATTCTTTCTAAAATGATAGTGGATGATATTGTTAACTGAAATCACAACAATTTGGCCCTTCTACTAGATGTGAGTGGTATCTTTGTCATTTTTAATTTGCATTCATCTAAAAACTAAAACATGAATATAACTGGTAGGAAATTATTTCCTAGGTAATATTAATTATTAATATTGAATAGGTACATTAACAACTAAGTAAAATTAATATTTTAGTTTATTGATTTATGGTTTCTCACAAAAGGCCAACAAATGGTTCTGGAATTAATCTTGAAAGAACAGATATTATTATCAGTTAATATCAATTTAAGGTGAAAAGTATCAAAGAAGATAAAGATGAGCAATATTAAACATCTGTGCATCAACATAGGAAGTAAATACGTAAAACGATGTTATCATCATTAAATCACATAAAATAAAATTATAACAGAGTTTGAAAGACAATTTCAAACTGTAATGTAAAAAACAAGAAAATAATATAATTAATATCAGTTATATCAGTTAATATCAGTTAGGAATTTTTTAAATTATAGAATAAATAATGAAAGCATTTTTCAGGACTATTGAGATGACTTACATGAATATTGTTTCAAAAAGTAGAGTAAAATATTTTTTAAATGAGGAGAATAACAATTTGTTAAAATTATTTTCCTCCTCACTTTCATTCTTTTATTTGTTTCCCTCCATCTGCTTGCCATGAATCCTTGATCAGCCTCAGACTCTTACTGTCTCTGTTATGATTTCCACCTTTCATATTTTTGCTCTATGTGGTGAGAACTTCATTTCGTGTGTCTTGCAGGCTATTGGCTATATTCTCAAAAGTAACTAACATTTTTATGGATTGGAGGATATTAAATTTGATAACCATTTTTGTTTCCCTAGAACAATGCTTTTAAAAATTTTGACTTGGTTCCATGAAAGAACCTTCGTATTATGTTTAAGTCACCTACCTGCTCCGTATCATATTTTTTTCACTAGTTGCAGCATGTTCTGGTCTGCTTCCTTTTCTTCTCTGACTGGTGCTTTCTTGATTTGTTATCTTCTTTTCCAAGTTTTGACTTACCTGTCAGCTCCAAGTTGTTCTGTTTTTGTTTGTTTGTTTTTATTTTTGATTTTGATTTTGATTTTGTAAGCAGTGACAGTCCCAGGAGCAGAGGAAGCCAGTGGTCTTCCCGTCAGAAAGCAGGCAAGTATAACCCCTCAGAGAAAGGCATCTCCCCTTGGCTTCTTGGCTGCCATGGCCAATGGCTCCCAGATACCTAGGAATTAGTGTGCCTAGGCTACAGTTCCTCTACCAAAGTCGCTTTCTGTGGAATCTTAAAGAAATCTATATGCTCACAACTACATCTGCCAAGCCTATTTGACCATATCCCATGATAATTTCTGGGGATTAATTTTCTTCCCAGTGTTTTCCCACAGACTATTTAATGGTTGGTCTCTAGGTTCTTCCCAGTTCCACAGACTAAAGCCTTGAGCCTGATTTTATTCTTCATCCGTAGCCCAATGCACTTCAAAGCTTTGGCTTCATAATGTCCTGCATGGAGCCATGGCTGATGCCATTACTGAAGCTGGGAGAGCCACATGTGACTGTCCAAGTCATGTATCTGGATTCTTACTCTTCCTCAAAGGTTCTTCATGAGTGAATAAAAGACAATTTATATTTCTTAAAATCGACCCCAAAATATTCTCCTTTCATTTTTTCACTTAACCTGTAATGCTTTAATCTTGTCACTTTCCTGGTTTTAATTATTATCCATTCTCCAAGTTTACCTTAAATCATATTTCACTCTTTGGAGCATTTTAATCTTTTTATTTGTTTGCTTTTCTCCTAATGTATATTTACATATTTTTATGTTTCATAAGCAATTTTCTCGCTTTTCCTTAAAACATATTTAACACAAATTACCCATTTAGCATATAGCGAAGAGAGTTATTAGACATTGTGAAATGATCCCAGGTAGGACAAAGCCTTGGATTTGGAATGCACACAGGACGCAGATAGATTTCTATTCATGAGTCTGCTCCGTCAGCATCTGGAGTTTGATAATCTGCAGAGCACATATTCTGACTCTAGGCCCTAAGTGCTGTTTTGATCACCAAGGCTGGTCTTTGCAGATCTTGCAATTTTTACAGACAATCTGGAAGTAAAAATTTTTGGCTCACAAATTCCAATTTAAAAAAGATCCCAAAGTATCTTGCAACATTAAAAAATACTACGCTAGTCAAATAAGTATATTTACAATCGTGTATCTGGTCAGTTGTGATTTCTCGTGTCAGTCTGAACCATGAATCTTTTTCTCATGTCTCACCTTTTAGTAGAAAATAAAACACTCTGAATCCTGCTTTGTATGTGACCATTCCACTCCAATGACGTCCAAAAGCACTTCGTATAACTTCCGTAACACATTACGTTTTCTTCGGCATTTTGTATGTTTTAAATGTATTCAATTGTTCTCTCTTTATTAAGGTGCTTATTCCTTTATGATGGAAATGTACTTATAGTTCCTTTCTGTCTTTATTTAGTTAATGTACTTGCCACAGAACATGCTCAACAAAAATACATGGGGTAACTCCCCTTGTGTCATCATACTGGAATTATCATTTATACAACTCAGCTAAATGTCAAGTAAAGCAGCTGTGTGAATAATGTCAGTCAGAATCATGCAGGAGGAAATGATCAGCTCTGCTCTCAACAGTCTCTGCACGCAAATGAACCATCTCCTATGCTCCTAAACCTGTCAGGATGGTCAGCATTGGAAAATCTGAGTATGTGTTACTCCAGTCAGAATTTCACATGTTCGCTTTGGACGCCATGTTGTTCATGGATGGCCTTGTATACCCTTTTTTCCTCTCAGAGAAAAATCTAAGCATTGAAAGAAAAACATGCTTAGTTTTTTTCTCTAGGAATTGAGAAGAGAATGCAGAGATGAAACAGAGGGAATTTTTCTTTGCTCACTCCCCTTCCCGTTTACTGAATTTTTAAGAAATATTGGTGCCCACTGTCAAATTTAGGCGTAAAGATTTTACAAGTTATTTTTCAACAGAAATTTGTGTATCTTTGCTTGTTTAAACATCTGATAGTCATATTCAGTCTATGTAATTTCAATTTCTTCAGCACTTTTGTTTATTTTTACGTATAAGTCCATGTTCCACCAAACCAGAAGGGTGATTATATTAAGGTTAATAAGAAAAAGGATCAAAGTTTGGCATAAAACTTCCATATATAAATGAAAAGTTCTAACAACAATGATGATTACAATAAGCATAATTTAATGAGTATTTGTTATGTCAAGGATGGATTAAACATTAAATCATCTAATCTCCCTAGCAACCCATTGGAAAAGTATTGTATCTCTTTTTACATATAAGAAAAGCAAGGCATATGATTCAACTTGCTAGAAGATTTAAAACTCAAATGTGGAGAATATGCAATTCAAAAATGCCAGGGGCCTCCAGAATACTTCAGCAAGAAATATACTGTGTTCCACTAAGGAGGCTAATATGTTTTCAATATTAGGAATACTACATCATTCTAATTCACTGAATGATGAATTAGATAATAGCACGGCAAGTAAAGACACTTGGGGGTGATTTTTAAATATAACTATTTATAAAGTCTTACAAAAAATGCCAAGATCATTCCCGACAGGTCGAAAGGACTTTCTGGTCAAACAACAAAATAAAAATATCATAGCCTTACAGTGTGACTAATATACACTTCTCCAACAACCTAATTCAATCCAGGGAAATTTAAGGGAAAAAAAATCACATCTCTTTAGCAAATCCTTTTAGTTGGCTAAAATTTTATCTAACTAAACATTGTAGATCTCTATGGGACCCAAGTGTCACATTAGTAATCCAATTAAAATGATTCCTTTGTCTTTGGGATAAATCACTATTGTTCTTTACAAGAGAATCCTGTTCTAATTTAATGAAGTGCCCTGGTACTCTTTTCTTTAAGTAACCTCCCGGGGCCCTGTTCCTTAGGGGCATTAAAGTGCTTTTAAATTCCTGTGTAAACTATTGGACCTTTTGGAATGGAAGTTCCAGGGGACAGATGACAATACAGATGGAGAAAATAGTAAACCTGGGCAGCCTTAGCCAGAAAATAAGCTCCAGGATATATCGTTAGTATTTTCACACATTTTCTCTTTGATTTTTAAAAGCCAGATGATTGGAAATCTACAAATAAGACTATGAAAAATGTAACACCTTAGTTTTCCTTTTATTGAATTTTTGAATCGAGGTTTCAGCAGCTCATAAAAAGACACTGAAGTGGGTGCAGTAGAGATCAGCCATGATAATTTCAAGAAACACCCATGAAGAAGTGTTTGGGGAACAAGGAATTATTTAGTGTGAAACGGAGAAGACTGGAGAATAATTTAAATTTTGTTCAGATATGAAGAAAAATTATTCATCTTTCCGTTGAGAGGCTAGCAGCAGGAAATGGGGTTTTGCTGCTATCTGAGGAATTCATGTTATTACAGAAAATACTTTCCTCAGGCAAAAGTTTTTGCACATTTTTTTTCCAGGAATGCATTATTGAAAGAGGTTTGCAGACCTTTTTTTCCCAGATCTTTTAAACACAAAATGTTTCTTCATCAGTTTGGTGTTGTTTATGTGTAGTTCTATAAAACATATAGGGATAAAACGATATCATTTCCTGAATTCTTGAGACCTAAACAATAGAATCAGAATCACTTTTTTTATATGAAGCTACTTTGCTAAATATGAGGAAAAATACAGTGACATAGATGATATTTTAATATCTTGTCTATTGATGCAGGAGTTATCCACCAAGTACACAGAAATTTATACTTTACATATGCATATATCAACATAAGATGATAAAAAACACATGAATAAAAATGCTCTCGGAAGCTTACAAGACACATTTTGCAATATAACTGGACCTTATGAAGATAAGATTCCCCCCCACACACAATCTAAGAATTGTACTTCATTATCAAAGTAAAAGTGGAACTTTGCCGTTCTAAAATGCTTCCCTCGGGGTGCTTGCCTGCTTGGTCCCTAGCCTCCCTCTGTGCAGAGATTCTGGCTTGGGAATCAGCTCAGTGAGATGCTTGGCAGAAGCTGACTGGTCCAGTCAGTCCCGTTGTGAACTGTGACTAGAGTTCTGTCCTCTTTCTGACTGCTGGATTGGGGGTGACTCATAAGGCATTTGTCTTCAGCGGTTTTTAAAAGTTATCATGTGCTTGCATCAAGAAAACATTCTTTTCCTCTACAGTTGTAGATAACGCTGAAAAATCTTAGGCGTTTTAGGACCATACACCACCCAGGACCAAGAATATTTTTTTAATTTCGAGGACACTGAAGTCTCATTAATTACAACAACCAACATTGTAATTTTAAAGTTTGTAATAGTTTGGAAAGGGGGTTGATTGGAAATCATCCTTACTTAGTACATCTTTTCCTCAAATTGTTCCAAATTGCAGCGTGAGCTAAATTGCAGGAAGAATGCTTAAAATACTTAAGTGAATGGGTGATTTTGAAACACTTTCAGAAACACCCACATACTTACCATTTTCTCCTAACTTGAATGTATTTCTGCTTTTTTTGTTTTTGTTGTTTTGACAGAATACCTTAGCACCTCTAAGAGTTGGATGGTCTCCTTTTAAATAACTTAGTTAAAACTAATATATTCTATCCATCTTGTTATTAGTCTATTGGTTTTTTTATTCAGCCTTGTTTATTTCCTACTTGTGTAACATTAGTAAGACTTTATCATATTTTTATATTCTCATGCAAGCATTGCAAATGGATTGCTAAATTTGCCTAATCTGTAAGTGTATCAGGGATATACTTTAAGTATATCAGAAATACTTAAAGAGATATAGTGAGATATATACTGAAAGTGAGCTATATAAATATATCAGAGACATACTAAAGTATGCACTTGTTTCCAGAACTGTATATCCTCTGCAATTATAGTTGCTATGGCTTAGATCGAGATGTCCCCCCAAAGGCTCACATGTCTAAAGGCGGGCTTTGGGGAGGTGATTGGATGGAGGGGGACTATACTGAGCAGTGGTTAGTCTCCTGATTGATTCATAATAGAATGCACTATAGTTGTCAGACAGTATGGTGTCCAGTCATTTCAGGATTTTGTCCTTTTCAAAGAATTGGATGGAGACAATTGATGAGCACAACAGTTAACAATTATTAAAGAAGAGGAGAGGAAAAGATGAAGAAAGATCAGTAAAAAGGAAGTGTTGAGGAGAAGAATCCTCTAGAGCAAAAGAAAGATACATCCTGCAACAGAATGGGCTGCCGCAAGAACAAGAGAGTGTAGCAGCATAGTCAAAGGCAGCCATCTTTAAATCTTCTTTGGATATCTGCTCCCAGGCAGGGTGCTGCTTCCTACAAGCATCTCAGCCCTGATTCGACAGCTCTCTGCGGTTGGCAAGTCATGCCTGGCTGCCCAGCTGTGTTCTGCCACGCAGTAGTCTCCTGACTCACTGGTAGGAAGGGGAGCCTGGTTGGAAGAGGTGAGTCACTGGGTGGGTGGCCGGGAAGGGTGTGTCTCCCTCCCTCAATTGTCCCTTGGTTCTCTGCTCTTGCCTAGCACTTTGTAAGCAGTTTTCCTCTGCCAGATTCTCCCATCATGCCCTCTTTCATTGTAGCCAGCCAATGATGGACTAAATCTCTAAACCCTGAACAGAAATGAACCTCTCTTTAAGGTGTGAGTTTTGGAATTTTGTCACAAAGATGAACAAAGGACTAAGATACTAGATACCCTTTGCTTGTGCGTTGCTCTCTACCACATTTATTGAACATCTATGCTATATCAGATGCTGTGCTTGATCACGCAGGAACCAAGAGATTTGAAGCAGCTATTACTTGACTCTATTAAGCTTAATAGAGAATAGAACTTATGTAAAGATAATTAAAAATCTAATAGATATGGGAGACAATATACTTAGAGAAGCAATGGTTGTATGGACTTAAAGGAAAATGGTTAGAGGAAGGAATATCTGCAAAGAAACATGAACGCACTTTAAATAAATGATTATGTCAGGCAAAGATGATTGAAGAAGCTGTTAGCCAAGTGGTAACAGTGTGACTAAAGTCTTGTATCTCCAGGAAACTGAAGGTAGATGTGTCTGACTGGATTATTGCAAAGAATGATAAAGTATTGAAAAGTAAATCTGAACAAATAATGAAGAGCAAGACAACAAAGAACCATGCCAATCTCGAGAAATATATTTTAACAAGTGGGTTGTGAGGAATCATTCAAGTACTTTAGAAAGGTTAAACATGATCAGATTCAAATTTTTAAAAACTATTGCTGTATCTATTTATGTGGGGAATGATGAGACAGAATATGATTGGATTCATAATGAAATGATCAAAGTAATTTAAGCATTATAAATGTATCTAAATGATGACTGCGAACAGTGCTGGGACAATGGAGAGAATTAGAAGTGAGTGGAATTTTTTGGCAGGGTCTATCCTGGTAAGGAAGAGTGATGAGATTATTTCAATTTTGAACATGATGAATTTTACATACGAATGTGAAATTCGAAAAGAAAGAGAGAAACTCACAACTTGCACAGTTAAACATGTGCATATGAAGTAAATGAGAGAAAAATGTACATTGAGTCTCATCTTGCAGTCTCCAGTGTGACAGTAATTGCTAAAGTTGTGAAGTAGAAATCATTTACCTCAGCAGTAAAGGAACAGATAGGACAGACCCTAGGTATGTTCAAGTGTCAGTAAGAAGAGACTTGCATATCTGATTTTTTTACAACCCACACATTATTCACTTCTAGACCCATGACTTCATGCATGTTAACAACGTGAACAACTTATGAAGAAAAGGAAGCATGGAGCAAATATTTTGATTATGACTTCGTTGTGAAGCGATTTGACCAGGAAGAAGCCAAATATCTCTCAAATAAGAGAAGTTTTTGTTTTGTTTAGTTTTGATTTGGCAAGGGCCATTTTCAGTATTGATAGGAAAGTTGGATTATCTTCTGGGTAATGAGGAAAGAGGTGGTTTTCATCTCAGCAGAAAGGGTAGGAAAAAAAGGGGCCAGAGGCTAGTAAATATCTCCCCTCTTAAATCTTTTCTGTGGCATTTATAACCTGTTATATACTTCAGCTTCTCCAAGGTATTATTTTTATTTCACATGCTACTATTGTCTATTAATTGCTTCTAATTACCCTGAAGCAGGAGACCACAGTTTGCAACTTTTCCAGCCATAAGATTAGAGATACTGCTCAGAATCACTCTTAAATGCATCCCAATAATCAGAAGTCAAGACATCTGACTGTTTTCCCTACTTAATAGAAGGAAAGACTATTACAGTAATGGATCATAAAAATGCACTGGAAAAAGAAATCCTGCTTTTGTTTTCCTGTTATTCAGATTCAATGTTTACTCTGAAGAAGAATAAAAGATGTTGATTTTTCTGTGATTCTCAATTCTTTTTTCTTTACGTCTTTACTTATGTATCTATAGATATATATGTATCTATGTCTATACACATATTCATACAAACATGGATATAAATAACTAGAGTAGGGAAATGTTTGCTTTTTATCTTAACTAGAAATAAGGTTTTATTCTATTTTATCACAAGTCTATAATTCCTGAGTAGCATGAAGATTAAAAAGCTTTCTCCTTCCTATCACTCGTATCTTCTATTCTAGTCCATGACTCTTGCTTGATTAGCTGTGGGTAATCCTGGTTATGCATGCAATATATGGACAAGCAAAGCCTGCGACATATATTACTAAAGGAATTCTCACCTTAAGCGAGATACCTAAAATAGACTGGATATGTTCTGAATGATGCTCTAAATAGTAAACTGTGGATTCTGGAAGTCCGTTGGACTGTATTTCACAGCAGTTTCCTGAAATTCCTATCTAATCACAATATTCTGAGAATAGTCATGTCTAGTGCAGGAAGGTGACCCCAAGTCCAGTATCTACCCCGTTTTAGTGATACCTGCACAGTGGTGAATTAGTAGCTATATTATTTGCTGATTGATTTCTAAAATATTTCAGTATGGTGAGACATGTATTATGTTAATGGTCAATCCATTCACGCTATCGCATTTGTATATCTGGAGTTAGAAGATACAACACACCCTTCTGTTGAAATATGTCGGCATTTAAAAAATTTTTGTCTTTAGGGAGGCATTGCAGTCAGATCGTAAACAACGTCAAAGTTCAAAACATCTCCAGATAGAGTGCTTCAATTATTTTTGCTCCCTACTGTCATTTTATGTAAGCATTATGAGCAACGATCTTCTGCATTTTGTGTATGTCTCAGTTTTTTTGTTTTATGTCTACTGTTTGAAAAATATGTCTTGAAACAAATGCTTGTGAAGTGGAGTCCATGATCTGCACTTCCCACTATCATCTCTTCTGAATCTCCGCTGTTTTTTTTTTTTTTTTTCCTGACCACCAAAAGGACAGGGATTGAACACATTTGTCTGCCTCAGCTTATTCTATAAATAAGTGACACTTGAGCATTCTTTGTAACATTTATTAAAGAGAAAGACTGGAAAGACTGGGATACCTTGAGAAAAATCGTATTTTACTTTGGCAAAACAGATTTTGATTTCCTGAAGCTACCTTTTAAAATTGAAGAATATCTATTGGGAAATGGCGTTTCAGCACAGACACACATTGGTCTTTATGTGGAATCTGGCACCAAGGTGCCATTTGACAGCTTGTATTTGCCTACTAACCACTGTCAGCAGGAGATATTTGACTCCAGGAAAAGTGTTGCTTATAGACATTGTAAAGTTGTCCATTGGCACCATAACTATAGACATTTAGAACTGTGTGGAGTCCAGTTACACGAGCATTACTGAGAAAATTCTCCACTAGAGGAAAACTCAATTTTCTCCAACAAATTCTTTTCTTGTTTCCCATTTTCTTTGCCTGCATATAATGAAACTCAGTGTAAGCCAAATTAAATGAAAATCATCTTATCTGTAAGACTATTTTACTGCTTTCAAAGAACGTATATTTTTCTTTCTTTAATATTTGTCAATTCCACAACAATTTTTATTATCTTTTTTATCACTAGCACTTGATTTTTCCCCCCAAACACCGAGAGACACTGAACTGCCTAACAGAGACTTTTGAATATGTTTCTTATATCTACATTTACTTCCTTTTGTCTTGTTCTTAATGGAAATTGAACAATTGCTCATGGACTGTCCCAAGGTACTGTTACACACTCTATTATGACTTTGGGGTCAATGGAATAATGAAATATCATAAATATCCTTGAGGTTTAAAACTACCTTCTTGCACTATGGCAGAATGTTCTAGTAAACCAGATTTCTACTAAAATAATCTGTCTTACTAAAAATCTTGTCATGGATTTTCTCTGTGTTAATGATTTCCTATCCTAATGACAGGTATACCACATCTTGAATACTTTGATCATCGTCTCTGGGAAATTCATCACATCTCTTTCATCTGTCTCTTACAGACCTCACAGTACCTGTGCTAACTTAAATTATTACATTTTTACTATCATCGAAGTCTCATTTCAGATTTATTTTTTGAGGACCTATAAAATAATTTATACTGATCAAGGAAATTCAAATTTCTAGTAACTCTTTTGAATATCACAATATATTTTAATATTCTTTTTTCATTTAGGTTTTTACCTATTTATTTATATGTAATATCATTTCCATTATTTTTTTCCAGTTAAATCGAATTTCATTCTTATAAGAACAAAAGTCTTTTGGAATTATGTTCTTGTGCTCTGATAGAGTGCACAGTATTTTAATTCCATTCTTTTGCGTAGGTAGCTAGTCCCCAAATGTGTGAAACCATAAATACGCCCAGACAGCTTTGCTACATCAGGGAAGAAAGGGGAACGTTTGATTTCTGATTAGATGTAATCTGCTAAGCTACATTTCAAACTCCTTGTTAAAAGCTGTTAGCACTGCCAGCTCTACCGCCAGGTAGGTGACAGAGCGGCCTTCGCCTCATGCATTTTCCACGGCTGCTGCTTGTCTGCCCTCACTGCGCTTTCCCTACGCTCACTCCAAGGCTAAGCACGTTTGAACTGAACTTTCTCAACTCTTGGCAGATGTCCGAGTTCCCGCCACTGTGAATCCTGCATGTCTCTAACCTTTCCCGGTGCCTCTCTGGTGACTCCTTGCAGGTGTCTTTACTGCTGCTCACTGAATTTTATTTATCTTTTCCTCCAAACCCTGTCCTCAGCTTTTGCTCTTCCTTCCTTCACTCTCTCCCTTAGATATCTCAGCGAAGACTAATGGCTTTATTTATTATTAATTAGGTATTCACAAACTGAAAATTTATATCCCCGAGTTTTACAGAGTGATTTGCAGCACAGGTATCCAACTGGATGTGTCTTCCAACACTTAACATGTCCCGAAGTAGGCACATGACTCTCTCTCCATGTCTCTCCAACTCTGTCCATGTTGATCTATCTGCCAAAATATTTTTTTTCTTTTTACTAGGAGAAAATGTGTCCAAATTCCACTAGAAGCCTAAAAGCCATGCTTGCATCTTTTCTTCCTTTTCTTCTTCAGTTAATCAATCATCAGATTATTTTATCTCTAGCACAATTCAACCTAAGGATCTCCATTTCTACAGTCCTCATGTTATCCTGAGCCATCACCGTTTCTGAACTGAAATAGCTGGTTTTTAATTTATCCTCTGCCCTGTAAGTGACTCCTCATAGTCAGGGTAAGTTCCTTTAAGGAAACAGTATCTAAATTTCTCAACGTTGCATGATTATAAAGTCGGCCTACATAGCCCTATAAATTCCAACCCTGGCCCAGCTTTCTAGCTGAACATCCTACTACTCTGTAACGCTCATCCTTCTGACGACAGCGTCTTCTGTTCAGTTCCTTAGCATGGAATGCTACTTCCTACTGCACTGTTCCCCTACATCTCTTTCTTGTCTCTTCCTGTAGTTTAACAAATTAATCTGTCAGCACTAAATGATTACATGCTTTCTTTATAATCCAGAATCAATCAGGTGACATACTATATGCTCCAATCATTTTTGTTATGAACTGAATGTGTACACTTCTCAGAATCCATATGTTGAAGCTCTGACCATGAAATCGGTTGTATCTGGAGATGGGCCTCTCAAGAAGGTATTAGTTTGAAGGAGATTTTTAGTATGGGACACAGTCCCATTGACATAGTGTCCTATGTGGAACACAGTAGAGTTGTGTTTTCTCTTTTGCCTGGGACACACATCAAGGAAAACCACCTGAGGTCGCAGTGAGAGATGATTATCTACAAGCCGCAGAAAGAGCCTTCACCAGAAACTGACCACAACGGACCTTGACATGCACTTCTAGCTTCCACAGTGCTTTGAGAAAGTCAATTTCTACATTTTAAGCCCCTAGACTGTGGTATTTTGGGATGGTACCCTCAACTGACTAATACAGGTTTTGTATTTTTCTTAGTAGTGCTGATTATGGGTCTCAATTATTAAATATTAACTTCGTCATCTAATGGTAGGCTGTCCTTGGGTGAATTTAGGCTGAAGAAGGGCTAGAGCCGGATTTGTCATTTTCAGTATTTGATTGCCAGTATTTATCTGTGTCATGGGCACTGAGCAAAAAATCTATTAATTGAGTGAATGTTCAGAAAGAAGTGATATTGTGAGGGTTAACACGTAGAGAATGATTGCTTAAAAAGGGAACTTGCTAGATACCTGCAGAGACAAAGCACAGAAATGTCATGCAGCAAGTGATAAGTTTGTCGCAGTCAGCCACCTTGAATATGCCTCCATAGTTCCATCTACTACTGGAATAAATAACTAAAGTTCAGAATCAAACCTGGTTTCGTTATCTGTGAACATGTTTCATGCACTTGTTTATCCTGACAATCCTGCTACAAGACCTATTATTTGGAAATAAATACAGTTATTAGAAGTGCCCACATACAGCAACTGGAAGGTGGGCAACCTCTTGTCTGTTTCATCTGCCTGGAATAGCCTTCTCGGGTCTTTTTCCATCTGGTAGATAAGCTCAAGTTTTAAGTCAATGGTTGTTTACTTTAAGGCTTCTGTCTAACCTTCACAGTAGGTATGAATCCACTAAGATTATAAATGTTCTTTTTGCATAAATATACGGATGTCTACTTTGGTAAGAAAGGGAGAGAGAAAGCTTGGATGATATATGCAATAATTTGGGATCTGAACAATAAATTCAGAAGAGGCAATCTGCTTCAGGTAAATGACTAAGAACTTGCAAAGGGACAGGGTCACTATGTTTTCTTCTAATGCATCACTATTAGAAATCACGGCCTGGAGTTTTCTGTGGGTTTGAAATGGTCACTGTCTGACCTCTACTTACATTTTCTGTGTGCTGTATATTGCTTAGACTCTGTACCTTTGTAATACTAAATATTTCAAGGTTTAAGTTAGCCATTTACTGTTTTGAGCTCTTCAGAGTAGTAAAAGTTTATATTAATGAAATAAATAAATTTCAAAGATCTGAAGCTAGAATTTATATGACAGTTATACTGCTAACCAGATGTTCCTAATCAGTTGTAAAATACTGGATGATTTAACCAGAAAGACATATATCAAAACTGTTATTAGAACTATTAGTTTTACAATATAGATATTGAACATCAAAGTGTATTTGAATGCATGCAAGCAGAAAAGTTTACAATGCTTTGACTTCTCTGGCTAAAATAGTTGTTCAAATTTATAAGATTTAAAAAAAACTTGCCATTTTGCTGACTTAGTGCCTTCGGATTATAAAGTTCATG
>PVJX010025276.1:0-27108 GCA_004027295.1 Dolichotis patagonum | reverse complement strand
CTGGAACGGTGACTCCTGGCTTCTTCAAGATGATAAAGACCTATTTACAATATCAATTCCTCATGCTTATCCTTAGGAAATATGTGGGTGCATTTGATTTATCTTGTGTCTTTAATACTGGCCCACAGCTGAAGAGTCTGCCTCCCTACAATTGCAAAGTATCTGGCCTTCTGCACTGGATCCTTGAGGGTCTGTCCCTGTCTGTCTATAATATTTCTATCTAACTCAGTTGCCTGTAATACCATCTTCCTCTGAAAGAGTTGACTGAGGCTGTTTTAATAGTTTAAATGAGGCTGGGGATTTAGCTCAGTGGTATAAGAACTTGCCTGGCAAGTGAAAGGTCATGAGTTCGATCCCCAGTACCAAAAAAAAAAAAAAGTAAAAAGCCTAAATGAGCGTGCAGGACAAAGTGGTCCTTTAGTAAGTCCTCATGGTGAAAGCAGAGGAAGGAGAGACAGACAGACAGACAGACAGACAGACAAGGAGATGGGAGATGGAAAGACAGACAGAGATAGAGAAGACAAAGAGACAGAGAACCAGACAGATCACAAGACCAAACACATCCTAAGGCCAGTTCAAATGGTGTATACTCAAAGAGTGGGAAAATGTAACTCATTAATTTGATGAAAATTGCTGCAAAATCAAAATTAAAAGTGTGGATGCATGCCACAATGAAAATTCAGTTGTATTTGAGATGAAGTTCTCACAATAAGAGATGAAATAACCAGGCACATAAAGTAGTATAAAAATCTCATTTTTTTCTCCAGTTTCTGAGTCCCACATTATCATTTTGTCCATATTTTTCTTACTAACAATGACATTTTACACCATTCATTATTTGTTTCTTTTTCTTCTTTTTTAGGAGTTTATCGAAAGTCTTTGTTTTCCTTTTCCAGGATCCATGTTTAAGTACTTTATTTTCCCTTCAAACTTTCAATGTATGTTTCCTCTTTAATATTAAATTCTAGCAGATCATTTTTGAGTACTAATATATCTAACAACCTTTTAGATTTACCTTTTTTGGTTTCAAATCCTATGTAATATAATTTCAGTTTCTGCCATTCTACTGACAGATTTTCAACTTATCTCTGTATCTTTGGGTAAGTTTTGACCTGATTAATTGGCCATCAGTTTATCTGAGATTCAATCCTTTGATATTTTAATGCATGCCATCATTGTTAAGGCACGTATTCTCAAAGCATTGCTTCAATTTCTCTGACTATCCAACAATTTAAAGACCTAATGGACCACAAGAAAAATCAAGCACCCAAAATACAATTAATTTGCTGATTTGGAAATGTATCTATTGACAAATGTTTTTTTCAAACATTTGATTAGATCGTACGCATCCCACATTGTAGGATTAGTTTGATAAAAATTAATAATTAATTTCTAAAAATGACAGGTGATGTTATGTTTCAGATGTAAAAAATTCCCCTAAAGTCACATCTTCAGAAGCTGTACTTTTGGAGATTAATCTGATCATGACTGCACTAAACTCATTAGTGGGTTTATCCTCTGCTGAGTTCCACAGCTGAGTGGGCCTGCTTGGAAGAGGTAAGTCACTGAAAGAGTTATCAGGAAGGGTATATTTTTATCTCTGGCTCCTCTCTTTTCTCTGTGTTTTCTGGCTGCAAAAGTTGAGCAACTTTTCTTCATCATGACCTTCAATTATGTCATTTCTGCCTTGGAGTCAACCAACCATAGACTGAGTCCTCTGGAACTTTCAACCAAAATAAACCTCTCTCCCTTATTTTGGAGGTGTTGGTATTTTCCCTCAGTAATGGGACAAAGACTAGTAAAGAAAATTGGGGCCAGCTAAATGGGATACTTCTGTAACTACACTTGACCATGTGGTTCAGAAGCTGTTAGATACTTCATGGAAAGTATTTGGAAAGATTTGGAGATATCAACTAGAGGACTGTGGGAATACTATAAGGAGGGCTTAATGGGCAATTATTATCAGAATTCTGAAGACCAGAATCCTGACAGGATGTAGACAGTAACAATCAAGCTCATGTGGTTGGGAATAAAGTCTCTATTAGCATTTGTGCTATCAACTAAGAGAACATCATTCTGTCAAAACATTGTCTACATTATCCAAGTTCTGAAACTATGTAAGACTCATTTAAGAATGACTGACAAATTAGTCTGGCACAGGAAATTATAAAGCAGCCCAAAAAGTTCATATGGTGCTACAGGTACTGCTGCCTTTTTCCTATAGATGTATAAAGAGAATCAAAAGCAAATAGGAAAAATGTTCAGTGTAGCCAGAAAAAAAAAGAAGACCTGCAAAGCTGGGTCCAAGAAGAGTGCATTTGCTCCTCTCTTCTCTCTGTATTTCCTTTTCTTTAGGAAATACACCATAAATGTAATACAAGAATAGGCTGGACCCACGCATCAGAAGCTGAAGGTTGCAATAAAATTTAAGATCTGCATTTGAGAAGTGAGTTCTCAAGCGCCCTCTTTTAGGGACACCTAAGGAAATATTTCCTGGAATTCAGCCATCCAAGTTCTCAGAAGACACTCAAGTCATGTTCCAAGGGTGGCTCCATTACTTCTTGTTCTAGAAGCAGACATTGGTATCATCCACATTGCTCTTGTTAGAGATATGTAGAATGCTAGAGTTGTAGCATCATGGAGATGCCAACCTAAATTGAAAAAGAAGGCTAATAAGGCCAAAAAACACGTCCCTGAGCAGATAATGTGAGAAATTGTGAGCAAAATTGAAAGTGCAATGAAGACTACAATAATATGGAGATGTCAGTAATGTAGACTTCACTAAAGAATAGATGCAGGTAGAGAGCAGAGAAAGTACAAGAAAGAAGTCTTCTGGGTTGAAACTTGCAAGGCCATAAAATAGGGATGTCCAAGTTTTGTGAAGTTCATATTTTGCCAGAACTTTTTCTGGATGTTAGACATGGGGTTACAGGGTTTAATCCTTGCTTTTCTAGTATTTGGTCTTGTTTTGTTTTGATTCCATTTTATTTCCCTATTCGGTTTGTAATGGGAATTTTTTCTGTGCCAATGTATGTGAAAAGTATGTGATTTTCTTTTAGTTTTGTCACAGAGGTTAGAATTTACTTTGAGTCTCAGAGAAAACATGGACTTTTTGTTTTAGAAATGCTGGAACTGCTAAGAATTTGGCAATTCTAAAAGATAGACTATATATATATTTTGTATAGTGGAATGGATTTGAGCCTTTTGGTAACTCAGATTGTAATGTTACTATTTAGATTTAAAATGTCTCTAAGAAATTGCTTGGGTTCTGTCTTAGTTACATTTTCTCATTATTTAGACAAAATACTAGACATCCAAAATTAAAGGAATGAAGTTTTATTTGGGTTTACAGTTTGCAGAGGTTTCAGTTCATAATGGTCTGGCTGCAAGGCAGGGCGGCACGACAGAGGAGCATTGCAAAGGAGAAATGGTTTGGGGTGGGGACAAGGCAGGAGGGTGGCCAAACAGCGAAGTACCAAGAAAGCTGCAGAAAGAGGCAATGACAATAGTAGCTCTCTTTCTGTTGCTTGTAATCTATCCAGGCTACCTTTCCAGAGGTAGAAATCACAACTAGTGTGGCTCACTCTTAATCCTAGCATCACACCATGACTCAGTATCAGCATCACATTCTTAATCCTAGCTACGAGGCATAGATTTATCAAACAATATATGCACAAACCATTCTTTTCAGTGAACTAAAATAAATTAGTAGTAAAATTAGCTATCTTGTGAAGATATATCTTTTCCTTTCTTCTTTTCTCATTTTCTGCATCCCAATTGTTCTTTCCTTTTGAGATGTTTCTACCCTTTTCACAATATCTAGTGTGCATTTTGGATATCTTTAACTCTTTGAATTTCTTAACTAGGAAGACAATCATATGTTTACATATGCTTGTCTGATTTATTTCATTTATAATTATAGTCTCTATTTGCACCCATTTACCTTTGAAAACCTTGAGTTGATTCTTCTTTATAGCTGAGTAGTACTTTGTTGTATAAAAATACCACATCTTTTCATCCATTCCTCAGTTGATGGGTATTTGGATACTTTCCAAGATTTAGCTATTGAAAATTGTTCACTATAAACATGGGTGCACATCTATTGCTGAGGTATAATGTTTATAATTCTTCTTGGATAATATACAGAAGAGAAATAGCTGGATCGAATGGAACCACCAATCTTAGTTTTTTGAGGAATCTCCACACTGATTTCCACTGTGGCTGTACCAGTCTACACTCCCACCAACAGTGGAGAAAGGTTTCTTTTCCCCTAAAACCCTTCCAGTATTTGTTATTTGATGATTTCTGGATGATAGCCCTTCTTTCTTGGCTGAGATAGAATCTCAGTGTTATTTTAATTTGCATTTCTCACATGACCAATGATGTTTAAAATTTTTTCATATATTTATTTGCCATTTGTATTTCTTTATCTATGAAGTTCATATTCACATCAGATGCCCATTTTTGGAACATTTATAAGGAAAATTAATTTTAAAATTCTGTGTACTTGTTCCTAAACTACACATAAATGAAACAAAAGAGATAAATAAAAGCCCTAATACTTGACAGTGGGATTCTTGCATTCTTGCCAAAAGTTTCAGGCAAAAAAGAAGATTTAACTGTGTCTTTCATTTCACTAAATGAAAAGAATGAGAAAAGTCAACAGAAGCAGCTTAGAGGAATGTGAAGTTTGATTCTAACATTGCATTGAAATTACAGGTCAGTATTGAACAACGTGCATAAAATTAAAAAAAACACTGTGTAGATGAATGTTTTTACTTGTTAGTCTTTTAAAGCATTAAATTTTAATAGCTCTCCATCAGGTAAACTAAAGTATCCTACTCTTTTCAAACTTTCAATTAAACTACATTTCCTGTAAAGTAACTTGGGATAGAGGTCTGAAGCAGAGTCTTATGTGATACTTAGATGCCAGAAAGTGGAAGTAGAAAATATATGAAGATTCTGCATTTGATTAATAGCTTACTTTAAATATTTTTAGGGGAGCTAAAGTTTTTTTTAAATTTTTTTTATTTTAAAGAGAACAACATAAAACAAATCACAATAAGGCAAATCAGAGCAGAACAATGCAAGTGATACAGGATTGTGAAACAAGACAATAAGAAATCAACAATGCTTACCATAATGTCTCTTGTTTTCTTGAAAATAGCTTCCCATTCCATCACATGCAACAAAATCAAACAAACAAAACAGAACAAAACCAATCACACAAAGGTATGAAAGTATTAAATGACTCAAAACAAGATAATAGCAAATGAACAATGGTCATTTGTTTGTTTTCTTCAAAGTAGCTGTCCATACTATCACACATAATAAAATCAAGTGAAAGAAAACAGAATAAAGCCAATGAAAATAGAAGAATGAAAATATTATAGGACTTCAAAACAAAATGGTAGGAAAACAACAATGGCTATCATAATGTCTTGTTTTCTTCAAAATAGCTATCCATAGCATAACACATGATAAAGTCAAACAAATAAAATCAATTAAAACAAAAGAATGAAAGTATTACAGGACTTCAAAACAATATGATAGGAAAACAACAGTGGTTAACATAATACATTTTATTATCTTCAAAATAGCTGTCCACACCATCAGTAAAATGGTATGGACACAGTAAAATGTAATAAAACAAAGCAGAATAAAACAAAGCTTAACTAATTTATGAAAATGATACAAGAATTCAAAAGAAGATAATAGAAAATTAGCAGTGGTTTATCACTTTCCTATTTTAGACATCCCTTTCCCTATAGCTTTCATTATATCTATTTGTGCTTTTTGAACCCTACTAACTCCTTCAGGATTTTATGCTAGGGAGATAACTTGGTGTTTATCTGTATGATGTCAAACCATTTCACCCATGAGAAAGATCTCCAGTTGCATTCATTTACCATCAAGATTGCTGAAGGATATTCTAGAGAGAGATAAAGATGACCACGGCTCCAGGAACAACAGCAGAAGAGGATCACCAAACAGGAGAGGCAACTGAATGAAGAGGAAAAGTGGTTGCCCAACAGCAGGAGGATAGCATGGCAGAGACAAACTAATGCATGCTGGTTGTAACCATTAATGTAGATGCCTTCAATTCAGCAATAAAAAGAAATACAGGGAAAGTAGATCAAGAAACAAGATCCATCAATATACTATACAAGAAACATATTGACGTCAAAAGGAAATTCACAGACTAAAGAACAAAAGAGAGAAAACAATTGTTCCACCTAACAGGAGACCAGAAAAAAGCAATGGTAACTTGCCCATCCATCACAGAATGGATAAGAAAGACATGGTACTTTCATAAAAGGAGAGCTCAACATTTTAGTATTTTTCTATTCACTTATTCATTAATTCATTAATTTCTTTAATTAATTTCTTTAATTATTTAAGAAATATTTAGTGAGTCTACAGTGGGCAAGCTCTGTGTACTTGGTGATATCATTCTCATGGGTATGAATATAGTGTTCACATAAATTTGTTTCTAAATAGTTGTCAAAGATAGCTAAATTTATGAGTGGCTAAGAAAATGAATATGAAATTCTATATTGACCAGAAAATATAAAATACTAAAACAGTAACAACATTGATAATGAAATCCAAAACCAAAACCAAATAATCATTAAGATATTAAGTCAAAACTCTTACTACTGAGGAATTTCTAACATTAAAAGTCTAATTGAAAAAAAAAGTATAATTGAGCCACTATTTATGGTAGCAAGAAATGTACCCAGTTTTGGGACAAGTTCCCATAATTATAGATGCTGTTTAGTGGTTGGAAAGATGTGCCTTGTATCTAGCTAAAAGTAGTTTGTTAACGAAAATATTGCGAAAAAAAAAAAAAAAAAGCAGAACCTACAAATAAGAAAGGAGCAGCATGCCCAGTGGGTAAAGGGTTGGAAAAGGAGGGCAGTCCAAAGGAAATACTCTGCCTGTTTTTGGATTAGTAAGGTTATAAGCTGCACATAGCATGTAGGGTACCCATGGCATTTGAGCTTCACAGTCAGGAATTGAAACTGTCTTTGTTGATTTTGGCAGGGTCCCTGTATTGTTAATAGATTAACATTTTCTGTCTCTCCTCTCCTCTGTCCTTCAACCCCTCATAAATTTTCGACTTCACAGATATTTTTCTTTTATCAATGGATTCTGTTCATAGTTTACTTAAGATTTCACCTGATATGTGCTTTTTGTTAGTAAATTAAGATACCCTAGTGACCTTCATATTTAAGAATGTGACAGACATAATAAATTTAACAAATACAGAAACAAAATCAAACTCAATATGAGTTTAATGAGTTCTCTTTTAATGCATATAAAAGAAACTTTAATCATCTAAATTTTTGCACAGTCTTTGAAATAGGATCTTACAAATGCTGATAACAAAATAAACATATCTTATTTTCAAGTAAAGGACATATTTATTTGCATTAAGATCGTTTTTATATTTATTGGCTTTACATTGTTTGTGTGACAGTTGGAGAGTGAGTCCTGAGAAGGGAATATTGATATTTATTTTGTACCTATTATGTATTTGTGTGCAGTATCTCATTTGTGCCTCATACAAAACTGGTGATACAAACAATACCATCAATTTAAGATTAAAATACCAAATTTGTTGACTTCAAAGCTTTTTTTCTAAGGGAATTATGTACCTTATTTTCCTTCTTAAGAAGATACAAGCTTCTCACTTTTCAGACAGAAGAACGTTAAACTTCACACAGATGGCTTTATGATTAGATCGTGGAGCAGAACTGTTAACAGTCTCACTGTTTCAATGTCTACTTTAGATGTTTTAACTTTGTAATCTGAACAACTATTTCCAAGAAGTCAGTATGTAATTTGTCAAGTAATAATTTCTTAGGTTTTATTGTTGTTGTACTTTTCCTTTCTTCCTTGGAATACTGTATTGTCACTACCCTTTATTCTGTTTTATTTTGGTTTTTTTTTCTCTTTAAATAAAATTATAAAAAAAAAGAAGTCAATTGGTCCTTAATTGGAAAATTTAAAAATGATCTCTGAAATCCCATGTAGAATGATCTCTTAAAATCAATCATGTTATTTTTTGGCAATACTTAATCAACTGTATTTAAATAAGGAAAACAATGAAGCAGAAATGAATAGTAAATTTCAAGAAAAAAAGATACATTTTCAAATACATTACCCAAGCCAAACCACCAGTGAGATGATCTTCAGTAGCCCTTTTTTCAAAAATTTTTATTTTTTTATTTGAAGGAGAATAAAACAAAAGAGAACAGAACAAAGCAAATCAGAACAAAACAATGCAAGCAACACAGCACTTTGTGACAAGACAACAAGGTATCAACAGTAGCTATTGTAATGTCTCTTTTCTTTGAAATAATTGAGTGTAGCTTCACACACAATAGTATCAAACATAACAAAATAGTATAAAACCATTCAAGAGAATGAAAATATTACAGAACATTCAAAACCAACTATCCAATAATGAACAATGACTACTGTAATATCTCATTTTCTTTAAAAAATTGTTTATACTATCACACTTATTAAAATCCAATAAGACACAACATAAGAGAACCAATGAAAATAGAAGAATGAAATCTTGGTAGGACTTCAAAGCAAGATGATAATAAATCAGCAATGTCTGCCATAATGTCTTGTTTTCTTTAAAGTAGCTGTTCATACCATCACACATAATAAAATCAAACCAAACAGAATAAAGCCATTCCAACCAATGAATGAAAATATTATAAGACTTCAAAGCAATATAATGGAGAACCATAAATACCATAAAATCTTATGTACTCTTACCATTTTTTATACTAGGGAAACTTTATAGTATTTATACATGTGAGTTTGATTTATTTCACCGTGAGTATGGTCTCAAGTTGCATCCATGTATTTATAAATATATCAATGGGATCATTCTTTATAGCTGAGTAGTACTCCATTGTATAAAAATATCACAACTTTTTTATCCATTCCTCAGTTGATGGGCACTTAGGTTGTTTCCAAGATCTGGCTTCTATAAACATGGATGCATATATGTCAATGTGGTATGATGTTTTCAACACTTCTGGGAATATGCCCAGAAGTGAAATAGCTGGGTCAAATGGGACCTCCAAACCCAGCTTTCTGAGGAATCTCCGGACTGACCTCCACAGTGGTTGCACCAGTCTGTACTCTACCTACCGTGTAGAAGAGTTCCTTCTTCCCCCAGGGCCACTCCAGCATTTGTTGTTGGTAGTTTTCTTGATCTTGGCCATTCTTTCTGGAGTGAGATGGAATCTCAGTGTGGTTTTAATTTGCATTTTTGTAATGATTAATGATGCTGAATGTTTTTCCATGTATTTATTTGCCATTCATGTTTCTTCCTCTGAGAACTCTGTATTCATTTCAGATGCTCACTTTTGGAATGGGTCTTTGGGGGTCTGATTTTTTTAAATTCTTTATGTTTTCTAGACAGAAGTTCTTTGTCTGAGAGACAGTTGACTAAGATTTTTTCACAATTTGTGGGTTTTCTTTTCACTATGCTGGAGATTTCTTTCAACATGCAGAAGCTCTTTAATTAGACATAATCCCAGTTACTGATTCTGGGAAGTATTTCCTGTGTGGTTTGATTCTTGTTCATGAATTCTCTACCTACACCTATAACTTCCAGATTTTTAACCTACTTTTTCTTCCAACATATTTAGTGTTTCTGTTTTAATATTTAGAACTTTGATCTATTTAGATTTTAGTACATGGTGATAGGAATGGGTTTAGTTTTAGTTTTTGGCGTATGGAGAGCCAATTTTTCCAGCACCATTTATTAAAGAGACTATCATACTTCCAGTGGACATGTTTGGACCCTTTATCAAAGACAGGGTGGTTGACTGTGTTTGTAGTTGTAGTTGTATCTTCTAATCTATTCAGTAGTCAATCAGCAAGTTAAAGTGTTTGCTTTAATGTGTCACCATAGCAGTTCACCTTGGACCCATTGCCTTCATTAAGTAAAGCTAAGAAACAAATTTCAAATTAAAAAGAAACAAAATGCTGACATTGTCATCAGAATTTTAAACAATTGGTTAAACATATTAATGAAGAGTAAAGAATGGGTATGGTTTATGTTTAGAAAGCTATGTATATAGTACATATTACTGATATTTGCAAAATAATTTGAGAATAAATATTCTTAAGAATACTTGTTAATACTTAAGAATACATCTATTCAATGTAATTTGCTAAGCTAATAATCAAAGTGAGGTTTCCCTGCAATAAGAGATTAAATGTACTGAAATATGATACATAAAACTCTAATCTTCTTTCGGTATTGTTATTGTTTCAAATTTTGTTATTGTTATTAAGTGAGACTGTTAAAATTTGAGAGAAAAAATGAATTGGATTATTGATAGAAATTTAACCAAACACAAAGGAATAGAAAAATTGTATGTTAGTGTGTTCCACTTTTGCAAAAGGCCCACATAATGTATTTACTGCTGCAAAGTGAGCTCACTTGAGAGCCATTTATGATGTGTAATGTCCTGTGTCCTTTGTTGGGGCACTGGATGACAGGGTAATTGAATAGTGGCAGGGTGGCAGGACAAGCAATCAGAGCCATGCAAGATAATGCCTACATGATTTGCTAAAGACAGTACTTCATTACTAAAAGCTTTTATATACAGGCATATATAAGCAGAAACAGGCCATTTTTGGAAAACATTTATTTACAGATTATCAGAAGTATACAGAGTTTTATCACATAAAGTTTTCTATAGAAAAACTTAAACACTGAATCAGTGCTGTAGGTCAAATAATTGAGTAATAACTTTTAAAACTAATACATGAATTCAACATCATTTTCTCAGCACCAGTATAGCCCTCTGATGTGTTTTTATTCACTTTGAGTAGATGCTTTGAAGGTCAAAGATTAACTTAAATATTTGTTCTTTTTGAAGAACTAAATCACTTCTTTTTTATTTATATGATTCTAGAAGTATAGACATATATTTAATTTTTAGAAAAATTAAAATGGAAAATCTCTGCAACTTTATTAACATACAATAACTATCAATATCTTGTCTAATGTAGTCTTGAAATCTTTTTTCTTCCCACTTTAAATAAGAAATTACCTCCACTTAAAATCCACTTTGACTTATTTTATGCATATTTAGTATTTATCATTTATCATTATAAATTTAAAAATTTATTTCTAAAAGAACATTTACTGTTAATTTTCTAATTCAGAAAGTTTTTTAGTTAAAATCTATGCTATTTTGGAATGGTATGCTAAGGACAACCTAATACCTACTCTCATTAAAAACAATTTCTCAAAAATTGTCAACATCATTTTTACAACAATTTTAAAACAACCAATGGTGTTACAACCCAATAAATATTTACCCAGGGAAAGTGACAGAATTTTGAAAAGATCTCTACGTGTTAGTCTTATTTCCATGCTCTCCTCCTGTGCTGCAGGGTAGACTTGAAATCCATCAGTTATATAACCATGCAAGCTTTGAAAATCAGGATTCTCACAGTGACAGGTAGATACAGAACAAACTTAAACTGATTCCTTAAACTTCATCTCCAGGGAATTATTATTTGTCCTGTTTTCCAGGTCTCTGAACCCAGTTTGGGGTTTACTATTTAATCTGTTTCAGCACCTAATCAGCGTAAAAAGCTCCATTCCAGGGATTTTATTCTCCTCAAAAAAAAAAAAAAAAAATCAGCATTGTCTTAACATTGTACCTGCCTGAAAAGACAATAACAGTTGAACAAATGAGAATCTTGCCAAAAACTTGAAAAGGAAAATCTGTGAAATGCAATATCCACAAGGGCTTTACAGAGCTCTGGCATATTCATAGGGATCACATGTAGGAATGTTTGCCTACCCATGAAAGGACTGACAAGGCCCCATTCCTTACTCACAGCTGACCCTGAAGTCCCGTGCAGACAGTGGGAAAAGGTAATGCAGTGACAAACTCCTGGATGGCTCAAAGAATGCCAGAATACATACACCAACTTTCAGCACAGCACGGAAGCCTTAATAATTCAATACATTCACAGTAATCATTACATAACCATTAGCTGATGACCACTCTCGGCTAGAATACAGTGGTCACACACAACAAAGGAGTCAGACTTTAACAGTTATGTTAGGTATGTAATGAGACCAACAAAGAAGCAAAACCAATATTCCCAAGTAATTGAATTATTTAAGTAGATGTATTTTTAACAATAAATAAGATGTTCAAACAGAAAATATCGATCTTATGTTTGGGAAAATAGGTAACAGAAACTGGTTCTAAAGAAGCACAAATGTACTTTGTATGAGACAAATAGATAAATAAGAGAAAAGAATATTTTCAAAGAACTAAAAAGCTGCTTATCTAACAAGTTTTAAAGGAAATTATGAGAATGATGGTTCTCTAAATGAAAAGTATCAATCAAAACATACAAAATATTAGACAGTAAAATATATTCTATAGGTTACCATTGAAATTAAACAAAGCTCAATAAACAACTGGAATAATTGATATTTTAAATGAAACATTATAAGGACTCAATATTATATTTGAAAGGCAGAAAAAAGAATCAAGAAATTAGACAAATTAAATTATCTATAAAGATTAACAAATAGAAATAAGAATGTTGAAAACTACAGAGACCTCAGAGATGCGAGTACTGTCTTGCTTCTGACATGGTAATTAGTGTCTCAGGAAAAAGTCACGCATGGCAAAGAGGTCAGGGGAATATTAGGTAAATAATAGTGAAAAACTTTTCAAATTTGTGAAGAAACACTAATATTCATATCCAAGAAGCACAATAAATTCCAAAGAGAATAAACTCAAAGATCTGTAAGTGAACACAATTTAGTCAGACTTCGGAAAGTGAAATTACAGAGTATCCACAAAATAACAAGGGAAAAATGACCAGTGACACACAGATGATTCTCTGTAACATTAACAATGGTGTATCAGAAAACATCAGGCAGAATGTAATACAATAACATATTTAAAGTACTAAAAGAGAAAGAATGTCAAACAAAAATTCTCTTTAAAAAGGTAGGGAAAAATAAGACATACTCAAATAAACTATCTGAGAGAAATGATCCCTAAAATATTTCCTTAGTAAAAATAACTATAGAGGTAAAAACAAAAAAACAAGACAGCAAATGATACTATACAGCAATGTATTCTCTAGTGTTTGTCATCACTGGATCTGTCAGTGTGCATCTGAGATAGAAAGAGTTGGGGAAATAAGGTGCAAAGTGTTTCTATTGTCCATAGCTGCAGAATGAGCTGCTAAAGTCAAAACAACTTTCAAACTTCACTGAGATCCCTTCTACCAGAAGGTGGTACACTGGCTAGAAATTGACTTGGAAAGAGAACTAGATGCAGAAGGATCCAGGAAATAATGATATATGCATTGAAAAGGAAGATTAGATTAGTTACTAAAAATACTACATTTTCTTTACATTTCTGAACTAAAGAAATATTTATAATTTTACTATACATGAATTTTTAGGATATAGAACTAATATTTAGAAAAAAAAATATATAGGAATAGTTTTGTCCTTGGAACTTTAAGCAAACCAAAAGAGTGTGCCTATCAGCTCTTTGCCTTCTCTGTTAGCTTTGTAAGGTTATATATAATAACACAGCTAGGGCACAGTCAGGCGGACACACGGCTCTTGGCATAATCATGGAGTGATTCACTAATTGGACCAAAACTATAAGAACTGATGCTAAAAAACTGCTGTTTCAGACATTGCCCATTATGTAATTCTGTTCTCAATTTCAAGAGTTGCATAATGGAATTCTCCTAGAAAATAGTGTAAGACAATAAAAATATTAAGAAATTCTCTTCAATTGAAATTTTTGTGCTTTAAAAATATTAGTATATCATTGAGTCTAGGGAGATTAGTGATAAATTTAATGTTTATCTAAGGTAAAGCATTATAAAACTAAAAGAACATTATCTGAAAAGTTGGCTCCTCATTTTTTAACATTCTTCTTATTTTAAAGGTCTTATTCCTTTTGTTTGTAACAATACTCATAGCTTACTGTTGACCTAACCTATACCCACACTCATGTCTATTTTCATGCCTACACATTTTTATAACTATATTTACATTTATTCTGATACTTTTTCATCTATTTATTTCTATTCTTATATTTAGAGCTAGGATTCTACCTTTGTATTTATCTGTTTTGATTCTCAGATGGCCTTTAGAGTTTGGCTACATTTTAACTTCATTGTGACAATTAATGAAATTGGCATATATTAGAACAATATAATGTTTTTCCCTAAGATTGACCTACAGATTTAAAACAGAAAATAGACTTTAAATTTCCTGAAAAGTGAAATTAATTCTTATACTGTTTCCTCTGCAATTTTCATTATTAGGTCAATGTGACTTACATTCAAAATCAGAAGTAATATTTGAGGATCTGATAAGCTGTTTCCAATGTCTCGATAAATGTACAATCTTTAGATCCACAGCAAATGAAATGTGTATGGCATATTGAAAACAAGTGTGATAAAAAGGCAATGTGCCATTTTCTACAGAACAGTCAATTTTTGACATAGGATTTTTTCTTTCTTTTCTCTACTTTATATGCATGACTTTGACTGCAACCACCACATATATATTGCATTTGGGCAGTTTTAACTTATCTTGATTATATTTCCTTTCCCTCCATCCATTTCCTAGATAGCTAACCTCCCAGTAGCACAAGTGAATGAGATGCATTTATACTATTGGAGGAAATTTAATGAACAACAAATCTATCAAATTTAATTAATTTGGGTGCATGATAAGTATTTTTCTTTCTTTCGGAAACACAATGCTAAACAATGGGGAGCATAGGCATCACGCTTTAATCAGGCCCTGAATGAGTAATTTGGAAATAATAAACTTTGCATAAGCAAAGTGATTGTAATTACAACTAAATCCAGGAGAGAAGTCCTGTTTCTCATTTGTAGAAGATTTGGAACACATATGCGTTTAGAGTTAATTCATTTACTGAGATTGTATTTGATTTTCATATAGGTGAGATATCTAGGAAGAGTCGCATGTTGGGTTGGCTATCCCTTACCCAAACTTGATGTCTTATTTCAAGTCCTAAACCTCATTTTCTTCAGGAATTGTCTTTTGACCACCACTACCCTTCTGCAACCCTCAAACTAGTAAATACTAAATGTTGTCATCTGGCCCTTACCCTTCACTTTACTCAGCTGAGATTATTCAAATTATATTTACATATGTTTCACTAGTCTATAAATTCCTTGAGTGCTCAAATTGTGCTTCACATATATTTGTAATAAGGCAACTAACACAAACACTGTCATCTAAGAAACACTTGTCTGTTTGAAAAAAAGATGCTCACACAGGAGACACAACTCCAGAAATTAACTGAGCCTGTAGTTCTAGGAAATTAATTTTGTCTCTGAAAAAATAAGTGGGCTGCTTAACTTAATCCATTGAAATAGCTATAACAAACATTAGACTGCAATTTACACGGAAAAAAAAACATGTATGGTTCAGAGTTCTGGAAGCTATGCAACCCCAAATCAAGCTTCTAGTAGATCTTGTGTCTCGTGAGTATCTTCATTCAAGAATGGTACTTTCACTGCCCTTGTAGAAGTAACAAATTCCTTTGAGACTCATTTATAGGGGCAATTATCTCATGTGTTAAGGTCACTTCCCAAAAGTTTCACCTATTAAAGCCACCACATTGGGAATTAAAATTCAACATGAGAATTTTGGAGGCACACACACACACACACACACACGTACAACACAAGCACTTACTTGGCTGCTTCCTATATACTCAAAGAAGTGGTAGTCCAGAAGAGACTCCAGGCTACCAGAATCTGTCCACAACATTTCCTCTACCTATTTCTCTTTCTGAAACAGATTATAAATCATGAATGGCTTTCCTTTAATATTTGACTTCAGAATTCAAGAAGCTTCAGCATTGTTTGTTTTTTAGTGATACCAGGATATTTCATTACTAATAAGAATTTATCCACTAGCCCTTCTGCATTACATATAAGAAATATTATGTTAATATTATAGTGACTCAGGTTCAAGGAAGAGAGACGTAGATCTTATTTATAAAATCATGATGTTTAGAATGATGACAATATTTGAATGAAACTTGAAGCATGTTTAGATTTTAGTCCACTATGAAACTAGACCATTCGACATTCTTATCTGTGTGACTTAGCTCTAAGTTTTAGCTCTAAGTCGATTTTTTTTACAGCAACCTCGGGAGAAAAACAAAGCAAAACAAACACTACATTATCATGTCCTGAATTCTTCCCTAGTCATCATTTAGTTATATTAAGTTCCTAAGCATTTTCAAAGTTTGCTTTTATCCTTTCCTTTCAGCATTGCTTTCGCTATCATGACACATACTGTTCTGTGATTTTGTATTTCTGTTCTTTTAAAGTTCCTTTAATGGGAAGAGGATGAAGATGCATTTGATTTCACAATGGTTTTATATTGTAGGAATTCAGTAAATAACACAAATGATTTGACATAAGCCAGAATATTTGGACTTTGGGATGAAATGAGGAATAAAATGCATCTTTTTATAACAGAAATGCTATGCATAGAATGGCTCTTTACAATGATTAATAGGCTAACCATTTTGATAGAAAACTGATTTATCATATTGTCCTACATAGACATTTAATCAGAGGAAGAACCAATTCATCCGTTTACTCATTCGTTCAACCAATATTCATAAAGAAATTACTATATATCCATCACTAATTAGGTTTTATACTATGAAGGTGAGCAAGATAGTCTACATTCAAGTTGAGAAGAATACTATTGAGTCTTAAAAAGAAAGCTGTATGAGTGTTAAAATACCAACTGAGGGATATATTAAAATCTTCCAAAAAAGTCCTTTGATTGAATTTTCAGAAGTAAATGTTTCTAGATACCTAAAAAGGAAAGAATTACCAGAAGGTCAAAATAAGTAAAACTAGTTAACTAACTTCTAAGCAGAGTGGGTAGGAGCAATTAGAGAAAAACAAAAAAAATATTTTTTGATCAAAGTGTTATCGAAAAGGTACTCTGGGATGCCAGAAGAAGTGTGGATATTATTGCCTGAAGATGTCATTGAAGAAGATGTCATGAATCTTCTGAGTTATTATTTTGCTTTCTTTCGGTTAGTATGTAAGGGACAAATACAGAGCAACAATAAGAGATTTTCTGTTAAATCACTTGAGTGAAATTTTTTAGTGACCAGGGATTTTCTGAAGGGTTTTCTGCAAGGTGAAATGAAGGGGAAAAAAAAAACCCAAAAGACTATCTTAGATGAAGAAGGTGGCATAGGTAACACCATCAAGGTCTAACTTTTCAACATTCAACAAGAGTATAAAAGATAGGAGTGAAAAGTAATTTTCAGATGGTGGCATATGTGTGGGATTTTGTGTGAGAGTTGGCAGTATTTAAACAGAAGTATTGCTTAAAACATAGCGAAAATTTAGCACAATCTGATGAGCTAAAAATAGTGTGCTATTCTTTCAAATACTTACTCCCAATATAGTTTACTATGACCTGGTAAAGGAAAATGATTATTTTGAGAATATAAAGACATTACAAGAATCTGGTCAGATAAAGACAGATCAGAAGTTTCATGTGATAGGAGCATGAAAAGTAAATGGATACATATGTGAAATCACAGGAAAGAATCTAACAATATGTTTTAAGGAGTCTTACAAACATTAATTAACCATTTTTAGTATAATAAAAGAAAGAAAAACTATTTATTACAAGCTTAGTCTATGTAAAATCTTGTATTTTATGTCATAGTCAAACCATTCCTTTAGAGTTTTCTAAATTTGTCTTTGCTTTCTGTAACAGTGGTGACACAGACTGTTTAATAAATGACAAATGGCTCCATTTCAAGTGAGAAATTCACATATGGCAAGACTCTTTGTACCTTCCTATTGGTTCTCTTTCCTTTATCAGTTGTGTAATTTGTTTAGATCAAAAAATAATCACCATTGTGATCAGATTTTTAATTGATATAGATTTAGTCAAAACAGGTAATACAATAATTAAAACGAGATCTTTAGAATGATCTATCAAGTCTCTAAGGAAGAGTTGAGATCAATAAGTACAAAATTAAATATATTTTTACTGTAATTTATTTTATAATTATTTTTAACTTGGAAGTAAAATGTTAGTTGTTTCACTACTTTGCTATTTTCCAACAAAGAGACATTAATTTTTCCATTTTGACCAGGTACCAAGAGATAAAAAATGTGACATTTACATAAAAGTCCCAACTAAAGAGTCATGCCAAAACTAAATTTGCATGAAAATAATTTTGTATGACTTCTAGTCTGCTCTTAGATCTAGTTTTTTAAGCAATTGCATTAGTGTTTATAAAGAAAATTTTGAAAGATTCGTTTTGGAAGGAAGTCTTCATGAATTGTAAATCCATTCATTTCCATGTACAAAAGGAGATAGGTGACTTCTCCATAACTCAAACTTACTGAGACAGGCTTCAGCTCATTGCTGGACTGTCTAATTCACGTATCTTGAAGTTTTCCCAATGTACACTGACTTTTGCTAGTAAGCCTAACAGTGAAGGGATAGGATAAACATTTCTCCCAAATGTTGAAGCAAAACACATGTAACTGAATTAGACTTCACCTGTATTTTGTATATCTTGTCCAAACAAAGGCTGTGTCTCCCAGAGGCCAGTAATGTATCAGATGAGCCATCGAGGAGGCCTTATTATCATTAACAGTTGCAAAGAGGGTTCCCTTTGCTAAAAACTATGGCAAAAAAAAAACCAAGGATCAAGGATATCAGTGAATTATTTGAAACTGCTACATAAGTGAAAAGGGAAAGGAGAGGTTGTTAAACACATCGAGGGAAAAAAACATTACAGATGACCAGGGACATGGTTTCTGAAGAGCTCATTATATGCAATAAATTGTTGGGTTAACAGCTTCCAATGTGTCACAGACCTGCCATCCACAACGTTGGATAACTTTATATTTCTTGTTTTTTGTTTGTTTGTTTGTCAATGAAACACAGCCATTACTCCACTGGGTTAAAGTCTGGTTGCTGGAGGGAAGATACAAGCTTTAAATCAGATGGTCTGACTACTATGAAGCAACTAAAATAATTACTTGGTAGTATTTTGGGGGATTTCTTGGATTATTGTTAATGATAATGCTTGTTTTTCTCCTTTTTGTCTCCATCTTCAACTCCTTTTCCTTTAATTCTTCTTCTTTTTCTTATTCTTATATCCAAAAATAAGTTACCTAAAAATTTAGGGAACTGTTTATTATGATTCAGTAGTAAAAATAGAACCTCTATACACATTTAAAAACCTAATGTTTTCTAGTTACATGTGATGGAAGTTTTTCACTCAACACTCTGATACCTCAGACAATTAAGTAGAAATCTAGCAACTGCAAAATAATTTTATGCTATGTAAAGAATTGAGGCATTGTTCTAGATATGTAAATGGGAAGGTTATTAACTACTGGCAAGATTAATAAAAACTCATTTTTTAAAGATTCTGGGGATCAAACTCACAACCACAAGCCAGGCAGGATCTCATGCCTCTGAACTAAATCCCTGGCCATTTTTAAAGATTTTGAGTGAAGTTTCCTTTGTGGTTTTTTGTTTTGGTTTGGTTTGGTTTTTGGTTTGATTTGGTTTGGCTGGATTGTTCATAGCTCATCTGCTTTGGATTGATGGTTCTCAGTCTTCCTTCTTTTGCAGATTCTTCATCATCTGTCTAATCTTACTTGAACAATTTAATTATATGCAATGGTATTTGGCTACATGGATTCTGTAAAGAAAGGAGATTTCAGACCACTAATCCATTTCTATGTAAACATACAGTAGACATAAGATGGGGTCTTAGTGACATTTTCTTTGTGAAATTTTGATTCATCAAATGGAAGTTAATAATACAGAATCTTTATCTTATATACCACATTATGAATGCTGTAGAAATGTTTTGTTTTTGCTTTATTCTGTACCAAAAGAGAAGAAAATGAGGAAAACTCACCATCTGTTTATTTATGTAACATTTAGAATCAAAACCACAGAACTGAGCTTCATATCACTGTGAATATAGCATGCCCAGATATAAATTGGTAGCTTTCTTTGAAGAACTATGTGACTCCCCTTCCTCCATAGGAGAAAATCTGCTGAAATTATGTGAATCTCAAAATGTCTCTCTCTCTAAAACATACACTCACTTTATACACACCTGTGATGAGGCTAGATGGTTCTATTTTTACTGATATGTATAAAATTCAGACCAGATGTGATTTGAGTTAATTCTTTACTCACAGTGAAAGTTGTTCACTGTTAATGAAATGTGTGCTAAATCTTCACTGTTTGTTATCTCATTGTTTCAAATTCTAAATACAAAGATAAAAGTGACAGAAAATACGTTTTACTTGGTATAACCTTGAGAATAGATTACAAAATTTGAAGGACAAATTGTTGAATTATGTGCCTTTATTATTATCTAAGTATATCATATTTCATTAATTGACCCAATGCTCTGAAGATAAATACCTTGTATTACATATAACATGAAACATATCAAATTTAACATAATACAGAAAGATTCTTCTCTATCTGTCACCCATGTTGGTCCATGATCAAGTGACACTATAAAGGGATAATAAAAGTTATGCAAATTTTGTTATTAATTTGATGTGAATGAGCCTGAAATACTTTTTTATATACACTGTCCATAAATAATCAGGAAAAAAGACTGGAGTTTTACTCAGTGATTGGAGTTTTCTCAGTTTATTACTAGAAATGGTAGAGAATAAACAATAAAGTGATTAATAAAGATAAACAAATATTGTAGAGAAGAAGGTAGCAATAAAGTGTATGAATTTGTTAACATACCAGTATGCTTGTCATCCATGCACTAAAAGCAAAGCCCATGGGATAAATAATTTTACTTCATACAGTTTCTAATATGAGGCACAATAAAATTTGTTGTATATAAAGAATGCTTATTTTCAAATGCTAGCAATTAGGTTGATTCCTGATATCATTTAACCAGAACAAAAGATTGAAGGAAAAGAAAGTAAAGCATTCATTTATATTGACTTGAAAAAATGAAATATTTTAAAAATCAAGTTTACATTTAGATTCACAATTTCAGGAAATTCAAGGAAACTTTTTTTTCTATTCTTGTTCTCATTACTTGTTAGTTTCTAGAAATTTCCTATTTTGAAAAAGTAATGCAAAGCATAAAATAGGTTCTGAGAAGTAAAATTCCTCACTTATAGATAATTCTGTATATGTTGTTTGGAACTTTATTGGTATCTAAGTTCCATATATTAAAAACTCGGTCTAGCAGATGACAATATTGAAGAATGCTAGAGTCTTTGAGAGGTAGGACACAGCAGGAAGTGTTTAGGTTGTTGAAAGGGTACCCTTGGAAGGAATTATTAGATAGCCTTTTCTCCTACTTTTCTTCTTGATGTTCTGGCCATTCAGTGAATGATTCTTCTCTACCATACATTCATGCCTTGTATGCTGCATCATGCAGAGCTAAACAGTAGGACCAATTGATTCGGGGTGGAACCTTCAAAGGTTTGAATCAAAATCAACAATTTTTTTAAGTTTACCTTAGAAATATTTTACAGTAATAGAAAACTGACTACTAAACAATGATAAATCCCTTATATGGTCCATTTTGATCATATCTAGAGTTTTCAGTGCTTCTTAAAAATAAAAAATGTCACAGAGCATGCTGGCTGAGAATTCAGGGACCTAATTTGAGTAATTCTACCATGAGATTAAAATTTGCGTTAAAGTCATATTTATGAAAAAGCATCAGCACTTTGTATTTTGAATAGTAATATTTATTTTTATAAAATCTATATTTTAAATTATCTTGCAGAAATATTCTATTGATTAGGCATTTACTAATTATGCAACAATCTAACTCATAATGCTAAATTAAATTGGTAGGACTTTGAATTTCAAGTTCATATTTGGAACAAACCATCTCCTCTTTTCTACATCATTTCAAATTTTAGGCAAAGTAAAGCATAGCATGACAATTCCTCATTGTTTTGTACGTGAATATTATGGTTATGTTAGTTTAATTCTTAAGTAGAATGACCAGAAACTGTCACCAAACAAATTATTTTTAAACTATACAGGTTGTGAAAATTTTACAAATATATTTGATAATAAGATAAAAGATTAGGTCATAAGGGCATTCAGTATGGTAACTGGCAAACATATCAGTATATTTGATTATATTGGTAGAATATGAAACAATGACTTTTTGAATAAAGACTACATTCTTTATTGTTTGTTATGGCTTGTGTCTAGTTGCCACACTGCCCACTAAAGTCTCATGCAGTCATGGGTGGGGCTTTTTCCGAGAAGGCTGAATCTAAGGAATCCAGAATGTGTGACTGATTTCATAAAAAGCTAGGATTAAGGGTGCTAGGATTAACCAGTCCATTGACTGGTTTGGTACTGCCCTAAAACCAGTAGCCTGGATACAACATAAAGGCTCGAAAGAAACTTGTCTTTCTTGTTGCTTTTGCTACCTTTGCTTGCCACAAACTTGTTTCTCCTCTGTCACCTTGTCTTGGAGCTAGACTAGAGAGGACTGAAACATTTACAAAACATGAGCTAAATAAACATTTCCTTCTTTAACTTTTGGGGTTGGAGATTTTGTTTCAGCAATAAGAGAAAAGTAAATAAGACAGATTTTGGTACCAGAGAAGTGAGGCCGTTGCTGTGACTGCCTGACCATGTGGTTCAGGAACCTTTGGGAGTGGTTGTGGAAAGAATTTGGAGAGGTTTGGAGGTGCTGGCTGAAAAAGTAGAGCTGAAACACCTTAGGCTATACTCTATGGGAGATTCTGATCAGAGTTCAGAACATCAAAATGTAAAAATCCTGCTGGTAAGTTTAAGTTCAGAAGGTTTCTGATGGGAATGAGGACTACATTTTGCTACCTTTGCTTGCCACAAACTTCAAATGATGTGTGTTATACTTTAGTAGAATGTTTTTCTAACTTTTGCTTATGTCCAGTGACTTTATTTGGAACTGAAATTAAGCATAGCAGACTAATTATCTCTGAGAAGAAATTTCAAGGCAGTATAATGTTGAACCAATGGCAGTGATTACTGTTGGGTGTTTTAGCCATATTTAGGTTGAGAATCAAGAGCAGAGTCCAGCAGAATGATTCAAAACATTATGAATTTAGTCAGAAAGAAAGTGCCAGTAAATTTATGAAGTGCAAATATGTAATAAAGAAGAAATTGGTCCCTGAAAAGTTTAACAAGGAAAATTCAAGTATTTCAGGAGAAAATAACACAAAGATGATCTGAGGCCATCACAAGAATCAGCAAGATGCCAGCCTTTGCAGTCTTGGATTTGGACAGATGAAAGAATTTGCTCTGAGAAGAGAACTCCAGAATGAAATGTTCTAGAATGATGGAGGTCTAGGGAATGTATTCCTCAGAATTGGCTTTAGAGTGCTCAGTGATCCAGACTGTCAATCCCTACAACCAAGAAAGAAGGAAGCCTGACTATTACTCCTGATGGTGACAGACATTGGCATCATCTATGTATTTAAAGTGCATACAGAATGGAAGAATTGTGGTGTAACAAAAGCTTCCAGGCTTCAGAAGGCCAGGGCGGTTAGGTAATGAGCCTCTGAGAGGGTAGTGTGTGAAGCTGTTAATATAAAGCCAAGAGAAATTTGGAGAAGCCAGCAATGTGGCTTATATGAGAAAAACAGCAAGGAGAGAGCAGAGCCCTCCCCAGAAAGAAGCCATGCAAGCTGTTACAGCCACCAGCAGTGCTATAAGGGTGGAGTCACCCAAGCCCTTTGGAGTTCACATCTTAACACAGATTTCTTTGGATGTGGCAACTACAGGACTTAATGTTTCCCCTGTTGCACTTGCTTTGTTCCTATTCTTTATGTCCCCTATTTGTACCGTTAGGAACATTAATGTTTATCTTGTGCCCTTGCATGTTGAAAGTGTTTAACTTTCTTTTCATTTGTACACAGACTAAAGATGAGAGTTTGTTTTAAATCTCAGAGGAAACTTGAGGTTTAGGATTTTTAGCAATGTTGAATCTGTTGGGATTGGGAAACTCTTCAAGTTGGACTAAATGTGTTTTGCATAAAGGGATATACATGAGTCTTTAGGGAGTCATGGGCAAAATGTTATGGCTTATGTGCAGTGCTCCCCAATACCTGGTGTAGTCATATTTGTGGAATTTTCAGAGGTGATTTTATGTAGAATGTGTAGTTTATTCATGGAGCAATTCTGAGACTAAGGGTGCTAAGATAAATGGTGGGTGATTACTCTACTGATTGGTCTGGCACTGCCCTAATACCACTAACCTGGATGCAATTTAAGGGCCAGAAGGAAGCTTGTCTTTTCTATGCCTTGCTTGCTTTTGCTGTCTTCTGCATACAGTGAACTGCTGCTCTCCTCTGTGATGCTCCTCTGTCATATGTCACGCTGCATTGGAGCCAGTGAAATATGGACTTCAGCCTCTGTAAGCAAAATAAACTTTTCCTCTTTTAACTTTGGGTGTTGGGTATTTTTACTTAACAACAAGAAACATAACTAAGGTATTGCTCTTACATTCATTCATTACATGATTATAAATTCAGTTTTGAAATAGCCCTTGAACAAAAAATATGTTCTGAGAGATAACACAAGAACAGATAGATAAATAGATACATAGATAGAGACAATAGATGACTTTAATAGCATCTCTATTTTCACAGCAAAGTTGATGATAATGTGTGATAATTTTTCTTACACATTCTGTTCCTACATGTGCAAAGCCTGTTTCACTGTGAACCTCTCTTCTTTAGTAGAGTAGTACATTTGTAACAATTCATGACACAGCATGATTACTTAAGGTACATACTTCACATAAGAATTCACTCCTGGTGTGGTAGATTCTGTGGATTTTATGAAAAATATAATGATAATTATCTGTCATTATGATACAGAATGGTTTCACTAATATAAAATTCCTCTCTGTTCCACATATTTGTCTCTCCATTTTTTCTTATCTCTGGTGACTTCTAATCTTTTATTGTCCACAGATTTTTCCTTTTGTAGAATGTCATTATGCTGAAATCACACAGAACTTAGTCTCTTAATATTAGCTTCCTTTACAAGTCATATTAATTTTAAATTTCTTTGTTATTTTCTATTTTGATAGCTCATTTTCTTTTAGTACTTGACAATAATCCACTTTCTGATTGTGCAGTAGTTTCACTTATCCAATATTTACTGAAGGGCATCTATAATGCTTCCAAGTTTCAGAAAACAAGAATAAAAATCTTTCTAAAATGTTTGGAATGAATCTGTTGGGTAAATACCAACTGATAATGGTTACCTAGTATGAGACTATGTTTAGTTCTTGTAAGAAATTCCCAAACTAGCTTCCTAAGTGACTGCAACACTTTGCAGTAAAGGAGAGTTCCTTTTGCTCCATATCCTCAGCAGAATTGGGAGTTGCCATTGTTCTCAGTTTATGTATATAATAGATGTGTAGAGGTGCTGTGTTTGTTCTTTTTTTATTTACATGACATTTCCACGCATCACACCTTCATATTCTCTAAGGCACAATCAGCTTCACATTTGTTGTGTGGCTGATGTGCACGTGACACTTTACCCCTGGAACCAATCTTCCACAGATATTAAGTGGTAATTGGACATCTCTAATTTCAAGGAGCTTAGAAATATTGGCTAAATTATTATAATATGTGAGTAATTATAAATACACTATTTTAGGGAATATGCAGAAACATATGAAGCTGTATAAATGTAGACCTTTTTAAAAAATTGTGTTTTTCTGAAGCAGTGCATATCAGTTATTTTTTTTTTTTAATTTGAAAGAGAATAAAACAAAAGGGGGCAGTACAGAGCAGATCAGAACAGGACAACATAGGCAACACAGTACTTTACATTAAGTCAACTGGACATCAACAGTATCTAACACCATATCTCTTACTCTGCTATAGTTGAGCATAGTTTCAAATACAACAATATCAAACAGAACACAATAGTATAAAGCCATGCATAGAGTGAAAGAATTACAGGGCTTTCTGAACCGAAAAACAGAAAATGATTAATCGGTACTATAATATCTCATTTTTGATTAAAAAAAATTGTTTGAACATATTCAAATTCCAATAAGACACAATGTGGTAGATAGAACCACTGGTAGTAGAACAAAAAAAGCATGGTAGGACTTCTAAGAAGGATGATATTAAATCAGCAATAGATGTCATAATGTTTTCTTCAAAACAGATATTCATATCATCACGTATGATATAGTCAAACAAAACAGGATAAAACCATTCCAACTGATGATTGAAAACTTTGAAAGATTCAATGCTATGAGATGGGGACTCATGCTTACCATAAAGTCTTATATACTCTTATCAAATCTCATATTAGGGAGACTATATGGTATTTACCCTTGTGAGTTTGGTTTATTTCACTTAAGAGAATGGTCTCAAGTCATGTTCATTTATTTATAAATATCTCGATGTGATCATTCTTTATAGCTGAGTAGTACTCCATTGTATAAAAATGCCACAACTTTTTTAACCATTCCTCAGTTGTTGGGCACCTAGGTTGCTTCCAAGATCTGACTATTACAAATTGTGCTGCTATAAACATGGGTGCACATATATCACTGTGGTATGATGTTTTCAGTTCTTCTAGGAATATGCCTAGAAGCGGAATAGCTGGGTCAAATGGGACTTCCAAACCCAGCTTTTTGAGGAATCTCCAGACTGACCTCCACAGTGGTTGCACCAGGTGACACTCCCACCAACAGTGTACAAGAGTTCCTTTTTCCCCACATCCTCTCCAACACTTGTTGTTGGTAGAGTTTTCTATCTTGGCCATTCTTTCTGGAGTGAGATGGAATCTCAGTGTGGTTTTAATTTGCATTTCTCTCATGACTAATGATTATGAACATTTTTTCATGTATTTATTTGCCATTCATATTTCTTCACCTGAGAACTGTGTATTCATTGCAGATGCCCATTTTTGGATTGGGTCTTTGAATTTCGAGGGTCTGATTTTTTAAAATTCTTTATAAG
>PVJX010025275.1:0-27107 GCA_004027295.1 Dolichotis patagonum | reverse complement strand
TGTGAAATGAGGATCATTTTACCTTTTGCCTCTCTGGCCTCAGTTTCAAAAGACAGATTAAAAAAAAAAAAACCAATTATTGTAATACTATTCCTTCCCTTCCTTCATCCTTTTAACCTTTCTTCACTTCAGTTTTCTACCTGTCTCAGGTATGAAATGTTAACCGAATGCTTTGAAATCTTCATAGTAAAATATTCATGTCAGTGTCACATTTCATCCAAAATTGTGGTCAAGAGGGCTTTTGCAAATCCCTTTGAACCTGGCCAAGCATCATCTGCGGCCAGAGTTGGTTGCCCTCGCGCGGGTCCCGCCAGAGCAGCCTGGGCCGGAAAGAGAGCTCCAGGTAGCTTAGAGGTCAGCGTCTGGGTTCGGTATTTGCTCCGGGTGGGTGGGTGGGTGGGGTCCTCCCTTTCTCAGGGCCTGTTCTCTCATCTCTGCAGTCCAGGGGCTGGCATGGAATGTCCTCTCCAGGCCTCCGAGACCTCTGAGCCTGGACTTTTCTCTTGAGATGCAGTTGTACCAGACGGGCTGCTTCTAAAGAACCTTGAAAAGTATAATCAAGCACTTGCATTAAAATACCTAATATGACTGTAGATATATTGAGAAGTGGGTATATTTTCTCAGCTTTTTACGTCTCCATACCACAAAGCCCCACATGTCATTCGTGGACATAGTCCACCACAAGTGGCTGGACTGGTTCGTGGGCTTCAGCCCTGGGAGAACAGAGGGGTCTGTGTCCCAAGCCCCATGGTGGGCAGTGCCTGGCCAGCAGTGCAGGTCAGGCTGGCTGTCAGCTTGCCTGATGGAGGTCCCAGAGACCCTTCCAGCCTCCTCTGTCACCAGAGTCCAAGAAGGCCATCCTATGCTAACCTGTTTTTGTTTTGGGGTTTTTTTTTGGTACCGGGGATTGAACTCATGACCTCACGCTTGCCAGGCAGGCGCTTATGCCACTGAGCTAAATCCCCGGCCCCTATACTAACCTTTTGAAATAATTTTTGTCTCTTAAGCTTGGTATATTTACCTGAAGATTTTTTTTCAAGATAATTAGGGAAATAGTCTTTGTGATTCAGGAAGATATTTCCCATTCCTCACCTCAACTTTTTTTTTTTAAGGAATGCCATTTTATAGACAAGGAAAGGGCTCAAGTGTTTCGTAGTTGTCCCTAACTGTAAAACAGAGATGATAATCGGTCTGTTGTACACATGGTATGGTATGTCTTAGTAATTTTTTTCTTTTTATTGTCATGCTTTCCACTATTATGATGATGATTATTACCAATATTCATGAACTTAGTTCTAGAAACTTTAACTTGAATTTTTAACACATCTGCAATGACAGGAAAGATATACTGCATCAGAAACTTCATTTTTAGAGTATTTTATTATAATTTTACAAACCTAATAATTCATTTTTTTTTAAAAAAAAATTTCTGACCAAATATAGTAGAACGCGACATGGGAGGCTGAGGCAGGAGAATCATAAGTTCTAGCCCAGCCTAGGCAGTTTAGCAACTTAGCAAGACCTTGACTCAAAATTTAAAAAAAGAAAAAAAAAGAAGATGGTTAGAGATATAGCTCAGTGCAGAGACCCTGGGTTCAATCTCCAGTACTACCAAAACCAACCAAACAAAACAAAACTGTGGACATCATTATTTTTAAGAGGGTGCAGCTAATAAGTGGTCATTGTAAGTTTTATTAAGAGTTAAAGAAAAGTACTTAGTTGATGGCTGGTGGCTAAGAAGAGTTTATGCAAAGTTTTCTTGAGACTAGGGGTCTAAAACAAATTTTAGAAATGCTCCGTGAGTCGGTTTATCACTAAGAAAAGTGAGTCCTCAGCAGATCCTTGCAGTCTTTTGGAAGCCTGCCCTGGAACTGGGGCATTGTCTGTTTGGCAGTCCTTACCCAGGGAAACTTACACAGGAAAACTTGTGCAGTGCTTCCGATTGAAAACTTCTGGGCCTATAAGATCTCACTGTGATTGTCAAAGATTTGTCACTCTCCTGAGATGCTGGTAGAATTGGCCTGGAGTAGAGGAGGGAGCAGAGACCTGGGAACAGGTTTTGTTCAGGTTTAAGGGCCTTGCATTTTTGGTCGAGTGGGAGCAGATTGGAGGGAAAAGTGGGAACTGACCTGGTAAGAGTGAAGTGTTCTTAGCGCCCAAACCAGTGAAGACAGAGACCAGCTATGGAGATTTATGGGAAACTGCGTCCCAGTTCCCTTCATCATTACACAGACAACTCTGTTATCTATGCTAATAGGAGATGGGAAGACACCAAGTCCACAGATGACACAGATGAACCTCATTTTCACCGTTAATTTCAACTTCATTCTCTATTAAGGTACCTTCCCCCTCGTTTGCTAATAAGCGGCCACATTTGTTCACTTTGGCATTTCATTATCATCTCTCTGCTTGCTTAGGGTTTCGAATGGAAGAACAGGAGAGAGAACAGCTCAAGGTGTTAGGCAGGCAAGATGTGAGGGAGGAAAAGTCAGGGCTGGAAGGATTCATAAGCTTTACAGTCCTGTAGGACCGATGGATGTGCCAGTACTACCGAGGCAGCAAAGCTGGGAAGGGACACCCAGGAAAAGGCAAAGCTCTGGAATGAGTGTCTCTTTGTACGCACAAGGATTTCCATGTGCTGGGATTCCTATGTGGAGAAAATGTGCCTCTGGGTTCTTTCAAAACAGGCCAACAGGATGGACGCACTCTGAGGCTCGGTACAAAACTAGCTCCCATGCCAGTTAGATGGTGACATGGTCTCACCAGGCATTGTTTTGTTTTGTTTTTTAACCTCTGAAGATACAGACTGTTAGATACATTTATCTAAAAACTACTTACCAAAAACATTCCTATGTTACAAAATTCAGAAGGGCATACATGACAGCGGAGAGCAAGTCTCCCTTTGGGCACGGACGGCCAATTGCTTGTGTCCTTCCAGGGATACTCTGTGTGCATGGGACAAATATACAGTTTTGTCCCTGTTCTTGCATGAATGACAGGAAGCTGTAAGCATAGCCTGCTGTCTTGTCATTTCCATTTGTCCTAGTGGGCTGTGCTCAGCAACTCCTAAATTGCTGCCGCCTCGTATTTTGGGTGTCTTGTTTGGTTTTTATACCCCTTAGTCTTTCTTGGCCTCCCCTATTTGTAGTAAGACCCTTCTGCTGTGCCAGCCCTGGCCGTAGAGCCTAGGGATGCAGCAGTGGAAAGCACAGCCTTTGCCCTCGGGATGCTTCCCTCCCAGCAGCAGATGTAGGCATTAACAGAGTCGTGGTGCCTGTGAGAGGCGCTTAAAAGGGAGATTTGGGGGTGCTGCTGGAGGGTATAGCAGGAGCTGTACCCTAATTTAGGACAGGAGCTCAATAAAACCCTCCCTGAAGAAATTTGATTTCAGCTACAACCTGAAGGATGCATGGAAATTACCCAACATGAAGCTGGATAGGGTGGACTTAGAACAAATGATGTGTGTGATGACCCAAAGCCCAAGAGAACGCAGAAGGTCTTGAGTGCTCCCGGCTGTTGCTGGAGTGAAAGTAGCTAAGCAGAGGGCGGTGTCAGCATTCTCACCAGTGGCAGCACAGATGTGTTGAGCCAGATGCATGCCTGTTCTGGCATTGTAGGACCCTTGGCAGTGTCCTGTACTCACTGGATTCCATTGGTGCCTCTCTCCTCTCCAAGCTTGGACAACCAAAAATGTCTCCTGACATTGCTGAATGTCCCTGGGGAAGCAAAGTCATCCCGGTGGAGACGCATTGGTATAAGGCAAAACTGGAGAGATAAGAACAGAAGAGAATCATTTCCTGGGCCTACAGCTCAGATAAATTGGCCTTATCCACTAACTACTTAAGCAGACCACGTGGACTGGGACTGTCCCTTGGCACTGGGCTGCGTGCAGAAGGATGTCAAAGAGAGAGAAGACCGTAACTCCTCCAAAGGTTTCCAAGATGACTGCTTTGCTGCTTTGTCATCGGTGGTGACAGTCATGAGATTCAGGTTCTCATTCTAGGTGAGCCAGGCCTCCTTCACTGTGGGGAGTGGAGACCCCAAGGCACCAACCCTGATAATAATGGCATTTATTATTCGGTGGCCCCTGAGGTCAGAATCACCCCACAGAGCATTAAGGATTTCAGTTCTTATTGAAAGTCAGGCTGGAAGGACCCCTGGTGCCCTCTGCCAGGTGATTACCGGTGGGAGATGTCTGCCTTGGGGACAGAAATGCAGGGAGGCTCCAAGGCTGCAGGGCTTCTGATCTGCATGCCACCGGGCGTCACCCAGCACTGTGGGGCCGCGTGGTCCCTGCTGCAGAATTGACTTAGAAAAGCCAGGCACATCCCCTTCTGTGTGCTTTCCTGTGTAGGTCATGGGTTAACTTTCCCTTCCGATACTTCAGTTCATTCATGACACCCTTCTAAAATGGACATCAGACGGTAGCGGCTGACAACGAGGTGACCTGATCCTGGTCAAATCACTTTTGTACAGGGACCCCACACCTTGAGGTGGCCCACTCTTCGCATTGGGGAACAGTGATGGGTTAGTGACTGGAAATCTAGTGTAGCAGTAATGGAAAGGAGAGAGGATTCCCCAGATATTGTAGAAACTGAGTGGCAGGGATTGCCTTATGTCTTTCTTCTAAAACTCAGTACAGGATTTGCACAGGATAAGCAGCCAACTGATGTTTCACTGGTTTTTTCTTTCTCTCTCTTTTTTTGTTTTTTTCTTTTGGGACAGGGTCTCACTGTGTTGTTCACCCAGGCCTTGAACTCACTATGTAGCCCAGCCTGGTCTCAAACTCGCAGTGATCCTCCTGCCTCAGCCTCTTGAGTGCTGGGCTTTATAGGCATGCACTACCACATCTGGCACTGACTAGCTTTTTCTTACCATCTTCTGTGGTGGTGCTAAGACTAGCCAAATAGACCTGAGTTTGGACCCTAAGGCCCTTGCATAAGTGCTCAAGAAGTCCTTTCCTACCAAGAGGGCCAAAGCCAAGGCGCAGGATTCCAAATAATTGAAGATGTAACCTTGTTCACCCTCTTGCCTCCAAGTAAAGCTGGAATTCTGCTGGGGACAGAGCATATGGAGATGCTTTATCCTTGTGGTTTCATAACACAATCCCACTTGTCAATTTTAAAGAATAGAGTGCTGGAGATAAAAAGAAAACCAAATAAATACTGTCTGGGGCAGGATACACCAGCATCCGGCCTGGTCCTAGGGAAAACAGAACTAAGTGAGTGATGTGATCTCTGAACCGAGGAGGATTATCAGGGTGCCTGCTTCTGTCAAGGTTGATGGTGCAAGGACAGATCAGTCACAGAGTGACTCACCCACCCCAGCCCACTGGCAGGTCATGGAGGCCTGGGGTAGGGTGAGAAGGACACTAGTGTGAAGGCACTGACCACAAGCGAGTCCAGCATTCCGGAAGTGCGGCAGGTGGTGGAGATGTGCTCCTAGTTTGGCCATGCTATATCAGCTGTTCAGCCGTTTTTTAAAGTGTACCTACCGCCAAAGGACAAAAACTGCGGTGCCACCTCTAGGTTCCTAGAGTAAGCAGACTGGGGGGTAGAAAGGCAGGAACTAGGAACGGGGTGAGGGCAGGAGTTAGTATTTTGTGGGTGTAGATTTTCAGCTGGGGAAGCTGACTGAGTTCTGGAGATGGGTGGTGGTGATCAATAGATTTAATGTCAGAGCCATGCGCTTAAAAATGGGTCAGATGGCAAATGTTTTGTCAGGTTTTACTACACACACACAAAGTCCATTGGCATCACAGACTTGTTTTTCATGGAACATTATTCAAGTCTTGCCACTTCCTAGCTGTGTATTAAATTCAGCCTTAATTTCTGCATTCTCAGAATAGGTCTAATATTGCCTGTTAGATTTGTTGGGGAAATAAATGAGATCCTATCTGGCATACAGAGGACATTTGATAATGCCAGCTTTTGTTAAGACAATTGCTGCTTTTACCAGGCACTCGGGGCCTCTTCTTGGTCTTACCAGATCTGTTACTTCCAGAAGACAGACTCCGTATGTCCTGGGTGCTCCGGGGGTGACCCCTGGGTCACTGTGCATCTTTTATCAACATTTGTGACCCTGGATCTTTAAGGATGCCAGGCATAAAAACAAAAGGGGCCGGAGCAGAATCCCTGCACTGTTAGTTTACAGGAGTGACTCTGTGTCAGTGCTTGCCAAAGTGTGGTCCCTCTGAAACCCTGGTGGTGCCCACTAGGCACATGGCACCCCAGGCCCTGGGCTGTGGCTGTGCTGTTCAAGGGGGAAGCATAGTGGCCAGGGACTCACACTTCCCAAGGGCTGCTCAGTGCCTCTGGTGAGCACTGGTTGGAGATGTCACCTCGCAGAGGTTCTGACTGTAGGGTCTGGCCGGGAAGTAGTAGAGCTGGGATTTGAGCCCCAAGGCAGGCTCATTCCAGAGGCTGGACTGTTTCAGTGTGGTGTCATAAATCTGCCATCCTGGGACAGGGTGGGAACTCAGGCAAGACCCAGACACAGGGTTAGGAGGCTCATGTGGGCTTCTGCACATATGGGGCTGGTGCCTCCTGAGTGTTGTACACCCCCCACCCCAGCACCTGGCTTGCCTCACACAGTGCAGTATGACCAGGAGCATGTGTCCTTTTGTTGAAATGAGGCTCAGGGTCTGACTGACCTCCCTGTGGATGTGTAAGCCAGAGGCCCACTGAGGGGGCCTTGGGTGCCCCAGGTCAGCCAATGCCTTTCCATCCCGAGGCCCCAGTGAGGCCCCTGAGGCCCTAACAAGGCCCCCGAGTAGGGGCCTCTGTGGTCAGAGTGCTGGCCTCAGGGAATTACAGGAGCTGATGCAAACTCTTCCTTTTTGGGAGAAGGTGTTAGCAAAGATGGTTGCCAGGCAACTCCAGGGCATCTCTCCACAGTGATGATTTCTCCTATCTCCCCCTTTTGAACATCTTGGAGGCTGCTGTTCATTTTCTCCCAGCTTGGGGTTGTTAGTATTTTCATGAAGGGTGCGCTGCTTTGGATGATGGAGTGGAGATGGCTTTTCAATACCTGCTTCGATCGGGATCCTCTTGATGGTGATGTGCCTGCTAAGTGGGTGTGAAAGTCCTCTGCCTTCTTCTGCCACAGTGTGCCCTACTTGTCACTGGCTCTGAGGGGCAGTGATAAAGATTCTTTGGACTAGAGTGACTGAGAGACACTGAAGGCGTCTCCCACACGAGGGCAGGGCCGTGTGCCAGCTTTCAGTGCCTGTGATTGTGGATTTCACCTGCTGTCACTAACCAGGGCACTTGGGCATTTTATATGTGACGTCCTTGCTACTCCCAAAAGAGCTGGCATCCTCTGTCTCTCCCTGGCTCAGGGACCAGGGGAGTCCTTGACAGTGTCTCCTCTTCCGTATTCAGTCACCTCCTCTGTGAGGGGTTCCAAGTTGATTCTGGTGATAATGACCAGGGCCCTTTCAATATGACAGGTCAGGACCCTGCCCCAAAGTGTGCTGGACACTTTGAGATAAGTTGGACTTACTGCCCTGTCCCCACACTCTAGGCCCTGTCACCTCAACCATTGCATCCCTCCTCCTCATCTTTTGCAGGAGGGCAATATCCAAAGAGGACTCGGGTGCAAATATGAGCGCTGCCCCTTTGCAGGGCTGAGACACAGGACTGACTGGCAAAGACAAACCCAGAATATAATAATTGGGTATAACTAGATTCAGATAACTAGATTTGCTTTCCAAGTGAAGTTATGGGGAATCCCCTTAAAAAGCGGACAGCCCTAGAGCTTTGTGAAAACCATGTCAGAAGTTTTAGTGGCACCCACTCATATACCTTTTCTACCAGCGCCTGGTGCACTCCCTGTGTCTGCCTGTGACCCACACTGTGGGGTCCCCCACCCCAGCCTTTCCCTCTGCCAACAGCTGGTCCCCACCACCCCTCAGCAGGGCTCCCTGCCTCCTGGCCACCCGCGCTTTTCGTCTAGTGGCTCTCTCGGGCTCCGTCTCCACCTCCTTGCACACCACTTCACAATTAATCTCCCCCAAATTCATATTTATCACTGTTCCATAAATGAAAGCCTTTCATTGCTTCCCCGTCAGCCACATGAACAGCAGCCCACAGGTGCTCTGGGCCTCCATCCTTCCACAAGCCATGGAGGGGTTGGTGCTCATGGGAGCTGAGCCAGCTGTGTCCCCTTCTCTCTTGCATCTCCCCCTCCAGTGCCTTTCCCTCTGCTCACCCCACGGCCTGGCCCACGCTCTGGAGATATGGTCCCTCCCTTTCCGGCCACACAGCCTGGAACTCCGGGGACCCTATGCTGCAGGCTGCACCTGCCATGCGTTTTGGTCTCTAACCCTTACAGTTCCTCACACTGCCACAGCCCATCCCATGGCCTTCCTGTGTCTTGTCTTCACACATGTCTCAGAATCTTCTGGAAAGGGCACAAGGAAGGAGAAAACCGTAACTTCCTTTTCTCTTTCCTGAGTTATCTTTCAACCAGCAGATCGTTACCATTTGGCTAAGTATCAGATTTACTCTTCAGGTATATTTCTTGATATGCCTGCCTGCCTTTTTGATTTTTCCCCTTTTCTTTTAATCATACTTGATAAAATAACTGAACATTCACCTCTTAACCATTTTTAAGGTATGGTTCAATTGTGTAACCAATCTCTGGAAATCTTTCATCTTCCAGAACTGAAACTACCCATTGAACATGTTCCCTTTTGTATTTTCACCTTGAAAGTCAGTCTGGAGATGACCTACAGTTTCTTTGATTCACCACCTGATATTTTGAGGTTGTTGAGATTCTAAGGCTTGACAGGTCTCCTGAAATTTCTGTTCCGGTAGATATTTGGAGCCACAATGCAGAAGGGCCTTATTAGGTTAGATGTGAGCCCTGACATCTTCCTTGTGTTTCTAGATCTGCAGAGAAAATTTAGCAGAAAACTGCTACAATGGGAGTCCAGAGTCACAGACGCTTTTAATTTTATTACTACTTTTTGTGTGGGATTGGGGATTGAACCCAGGGCCTTCTCACGGAATTACATATCTAGCCTTCATTTTTAAACATTGTTCTATTATGAGCCAGGGTCCTGCTCAGTTGCATAGGCTGGGGTCCAGCTTTCAATCCGAATGCCTCAGACTCCCGGAGCTCTGGGATTACAGGCGTGTGCCACCGTGCCCGGTTCACTCAGACACCTTTGAGCAACCTGAAGCTTCTTATTTTATATTTGATGGTAACCCTAATCCTGCACCCTTGTTTTTTTTTGAGCCCTTCCGACTCAAAGCTAACATTTTTACACATACAGTAAGCTGAAATAATACGAGCATGGGCACCTGTGTACCTGATTACACAGTCCACTTGGAATAAAACGGCAATTCACATTTTGTCATGTTTTCTTATAAAGACACATATTTGTTTATAAGTAAAGATATATGTCATGTGTATCTATAAAGTTGGAAAATAAGTGGTAGGCATCATGATACTTCATCCCTCGGTATTTATCATTTTGTCCCATTTTGTCTTTGTTACCTTCAGCTAGTCCCTTAGATTTTCAGAGCCTCATCTTATATAATATATGTGTGTGTGTTTGTTGAACTATTAGGTAAGTGGCAAACAGTTTGACACTTCACCCCTAAATACTAGAGCATGTATCCTAGAATTACAGGCATTTCCCTAAACGAACAGTAATTCCCCAGTAGCACTCAATATCCAGTTTACATGCAAATTCTCCCAATAGTCCCCCACCTCCACATGCATAGCTGCTTTTCTCAAGCTAAGATCTTGTCTAGGTTCATGCATTGCATTTGTTTGTTATGTCTCTTTCACCACTTCTAATGTAGAATAGTGCTCTCCATCACATAAATGTGTATAGCTTTCTGTATACACATATATAAGACATTGCTGTTTAGAATTGCTTACATTCTCCTCTGTCTTCCTTGTAGTGTTGGGTATCTTCCTTTTTTCTTTTTTGGGGGGGAAATTATTTTTATTACTAACATAGACGATAGCAGATGATAATACGACATTACCTGTGGGCAAGTGGACCTCTTCAAACTGAACCCTGTATCTAGTTAGAGACATTTTTGGACTAACCTAGCCCCGCTTGTGTGGAGTCAGGTGTAAGTAAAATTAACAGGATGCTAAAGCAAAGGATGGTTTAGGTTCCCTGAAGAAAGCTCAAATTCCAGAGAAAGAAAAGGGATGATGGTTAGGTTGTCTCCTCCAGATTCACCGGTCAATTATGATTTGAGAGGTGTGGATGAGGGGTGACTTTCAAAGGTATAGCTAAAGTCTCAGTTAGACTTAGGCCCAGCATTTTGGCAAAAATACATCCCTGGTGACTAAATGTTTCGTCATCCATCTCACTGGGGACACACCATGGCAAGGTGCCCCATTATTAGACATTGATCACTTGGAAAGGTGGTGACCAGCTTTCTCCATTGCACGAATGTGTTTCCCTTACGTCTCGGGCATGTTGTGCTGTGCATGATGCTTTGACACTGCACGAACGTATCCCATTCCCCAACAGAAGTTTTCTGATACCTCCCTTGGCACCACCCATCAGTGATCCTTGCCTGGATGCGTCCTTTCTTTAAGGGTTATAGGATAATCATTTTCACAGTCTGTCATTGGCCTACTTTTACTGGCCAATGTTCTCCTATAAAGACTTCTTTCTCACCAATAGGATGCTGTACTCACTGTTTTACATTCCTTCTCAGAGGCAGAGGAAAGCTTTTCCCTTTAGTTGCCAACTTTCAGAGCCAGACATCAAACAGCTTGATTCTTAGGCTAAGGGGGAGCGAGGTGAAGGCCTGATGTGCTCGCATTTCAGGAAGATGCACGTGTGGTGGGAAAACCCATCATCAACGGAAAAGCTTAGCGTGAGTGTCAGGAAGTTGAGTGTGATCCAATCTTGGCTGGTGGAGCAGGAGTTTAAAAACATTGGAAACATGATCCCCCCACACACTCAAAGGGCCCTCTCCTTTAAACATCTTCCCACTGGCTTGAGTGACTTTCCCACCGGGAAAGCATAGAACAGCCATGCGTATGGCCCAATCGTGAACGTGGTGACTGGGGGAACGAAGAAGATAATTATACTTCACACAGTCCACCCTCCCCCTTCCACCTGGAGCCCCGTGTTTAGCCTGCATTGGGTGAACCCTGAAGTTAGTGTGCAGGCTGCAAGCAGGGAGGCCCTGCAGGTTGTGAAGCCAGGGCAGGACTTCCTGCCCCACTCAGCAGAAAGAGAGCAGCACCCAGGATGTGGAAGACATGGGCGTGGGCTCTCAGTGGGGTGTCAACGGCTGCAGCCGCTGCCCTCCAGGAACTCGCCACACAGTGCCCGGGGCTCTCTGGTGCTGCAGAGAAAGTGAAATGGGCCTAATGCCCTGTTGGCCAGAGAAAGGAGAGAGCTTTGGCCTAGGGCTGGTTGGTTTGAGAGCACAATGAAGCGTGTAGAGTAGAGGCCTCATATTTGAAGAATGAATGAATGCATGCTGTATGTAAGAGTGTAGCTGGCCAGGATGCAGGCTCTTTGATAGGGAAGAGTGCAAACAACAACCTGAGGACTCTGAGCTCCCCAGGAAGTTCCTTTTGGAAGAAAAAGACCTGATGAGATGCCATGCATTCAGAGAGACTCAGTTCAGGATTGTTCTGGCTGTAGACCCACCTGGTGTCCAGCCTTTGCAGTGAGCCTCCAGGAAACAGGGCCTTTCTTTTCTTTTCTGTATGGGTTTTGCTTTCTCTGTTTAGGGCTTTCCCAAACACACACACTTTTGAGGTCCTGCTTCCCAGTTCATCCGAAAGTTCTGTTGTATCACAGTCGATGTTGGGTAGTAAACGTTTAACAACCATCTCTCTAAACATTTTCACATGTTTATATCTTTATTATACAATTTATTGATAAAAATGGTGCTTAAGCTTGCGTGGTGGGGCACACCTGTGATCTCAGTACTTAGGGGGCTGAGGCAGGAGATCACTGGGAGTTTGAGGCCAGCCTGGGCTACATAGACAACCCGTCCCAAAAAAAAAAAAAAAGATGCTGCTTAGCATACAACTTACAGATAGTGGAATTTAAAACTACTATAAGTTTCATAGAATCTGTAGAGTCTACAGTGTTTTTGTTGATTTTGCCAAATTCTCGTATCTCATGGCCAACCCAAGATTTAATTGACAAACAAGTATAGACCCCACATAAGTACTGGCTGATATTTTCATTTCAGTAAGCAAGATGAAAGTGAAAGAACACAGAGGCATGTGAGAACTCTAATCGACCATTGGGTTGTGAGGATTTCCTTGCTGAAGTGGGAAATGGTTTCCAAGTATACTGAGGAACGTGCCCAGATCTCTTTCATTCTATTCACAGTGCAGCCATAGACTTCATAATGTCCTTTTAAATTTAATTTGGGTTGTTAAAATATTCTCCATTACTCTCTCAAATCTAGAGAATAAGAAACAATTTCAAGCCCCGACATAGCATTTGGCAGTTTCTGTAGCATGATCTCTCTCACCCTCCACATTTCAAGGTGTCACTGTGAACTCAGAGCTGGGGAGAGATACATGTGCGTCAGCACATACATACATTTCCATCATACGGATACGGTCACTACAGATCACTTCAAGAACAAGAGTCCGAAACCACTGGCAAAATCCAGCCTGCAGCCTGTTTTTATAAATAAAGTTTTATTGGAACTATAAACACACTCCCTAATTTACATATTGTCTCTGGCTGTTTTTGCACTGCCATGACCCACTGATGTTGAGACCTTGGTGGCCCCAAAGCCTAAAATATTTGCTGCCTGGTTCTTTCTGGGAAAATTAGCAGCTCCTGCTCAAAGCATAGATAATGTAATAGTAAAATGTAGCAAGCTACATAAACAGTAATGAGTTTTGCAGATTCTTTTTTTTTTTTTGTCTTGAATAGACTTTCTTTTCTTTTCTTTTCTTTTTTTTTTTTTTTTGGCTTTTTGAGACAAGGTCTCACTATGCGGTTCAGACTGGCCTTGAGCTCACTTTGCAGCCCAGGCTGGTTTTGAACTCGCAACAATCCTGCCTCAGCCTCCTGAGTGTTGGGATTACAGGCCTGAGCCACCATGCCTGGCTTTTGAATAGACTCAATTGTAAGCTGCTGTCATACAATTTTTGGTAATTTAACAGTTAGTTCACCAAATTCCTGAAAATGTTAACGATCCACTCTTGGGAGCTCTCCAAGCCAGCTTTAGCTTGTACCAAGCAAGGGTCTCAGCTTTGAGTGCCAGGAATGGAGGTGTCACTCTTGGGAAAAAGCAGTCGAGGATCCCAGATCAGAGGGGCTGCCTCAAGGAGGAAGATGTGAGCTACTTGAAATTGTGGTCTAATCGCCAATAGAAATCAGAAGAAAGCAATTTTGAGGTTAGTTTTCATGTGATGGTTTTTTTTTTTTCTTCTCTGAGGGTCTGGGGTTTGTTTTGGCTTTGTAAATGAGTTTTCTTCAGAGCTAATTTAAAAACTCAATTCAGCATGCTTTTCTTAGCAAATTCCAGGAGCATCTGTCTTGGGCCCATTTAGCCCCTGACAGACGCCCAGCCGCCTTCCCAGCGACCACAGGCGCTGTGTCGGGAAAGGCCGCTTCTTCCCAGGCTGGCCCTGGGCCGGAGGAGAGCCGGGCCCACCGGTTGCGTTGCGCTGGGGTTTCCTTGCCGCCATTTCCTGCCGGTTGCCTTTGAATGGATTACAGATGGTCAGAGAGAGACTTCTTGGCACGGGGAGAGGACCCGTCCCCAGCGCTTTGTGGGAAAGGATTTATAACAGGATGGCAGTTTTTGCCTACCAAGAATGGGCCTGGCCGCCGCAGCCTTGTGGGGGACAGCGGCTGCCAGAGGAGCTGCGGCTGGGGAGTGAGGACAGGCAGGAAACGGGCAGGCCCACGGGGAGGCGGCATCTTTCCTGCTGTGGGCGGCCGCCCTGCCACCTGTCCAAAGGTGTTAGGTCCTGTAGCGATGCAGGCACCTGGGGTCATGGTCGTGGTGCCTCGAGGGCCTACAGGAAGTGTAACATATCCTTAGGTCTTTTCATGAGAGGTGTGCACGCTACTGTTTCCTTTTTGGTTGGTTTCTTTCTTTTCCAGCTGTAGCGTAGAGCACACTTTATCATTTCAGCTCTGGAGGGGCTGCACTGAGGGTTAACCCCAGGGCCTTTGCACTGAGCTACATTCCCGACTCCTTAATTGTTTTTTGCTGTTGTTGTTGTTTGTTTGTTTTTTTGTTTGTTTGTTTGTTGTGAGACAGAATGTTGCTAAGTCACTAAGTTGTTCAGACCAGGCCACATTTGTTATTCTCCTGTGTCAGCCTCCCAGAATGCCAAGATTACAGATAGGTGCCACCACGCCAGTTTAACTCTTAAATTTTAAAACATAACATGAAATCTACCTTTTAACCATTTTGAAGTATGCAATTTAAAGGCATCAAATGCATTCACAGTGCTGTGTGACAGGCACCACTATTTCCAGGACTTCAGCAAAGGCCCAAACACACACTCCACACCCACTAACTAACCAGTAACTCCCCATCCACGCTCCTCACAGCCAGGCAGACGCTGATTTGAATTTCCCGTGTTAGAGTTTATGATACTTGTGAATCTGTTTGTTGTTGTTTGTTTTTGTTTGCTGTACCGAGAATTGAACCTAAGAACTTCCCAAGCGAGGCAGATGTTCTACCACTGAGCCACGTCTCGGCCCTTTTTATTTTGTTTTGACATAGAACCTCACTAAATTGCCTGAGCTGGCCTCAAATTTGAGATGTTCTTGTGTCAGCCTCCTGAGTGGCTGGGAGGCTGGGGTTTCAGGTGCCCTGCTGTAAATCTCCTTTGATGAAAAATGCTCCTTAGGTTAGACAGGAGGCTGAGATAAGCAATTTCAGTTCTACCAACATGATGATTGTCATTTGCAGACAGAAAAATAGACCAACAACATAAAGAAAGACAGATATTACAGTACCCTGGGTGGGGAAGCTCCCTTTAAATCTCATACCTGTGCAGTTAAGAATTCAGCCAGCATTGTGGCTAAGGTGCCCTGCTGCCTGCTTGCTGTGTGACTTGGGGCAGGCTGCCTTACCTGTCTGTGCTAGGTGTCGCCGCTGATGGACATGGCAGCTGTCAACGCTCATCTGGCGGCGGTGCAGAATTTTGGGGGTCTCTGTGCTTTGATGATGGGATGAGCAAAAAAAAAAAGGGCTGGAATTTGAAAGCACGGGGAAGGAGGGGTTGGGAGGAGTTGAGTTCGGAAGCTTCTAAATGAAGACATGGGTTGCCAGGAAGGAATAAGAGAACCAGGGATGCAGACCAGCTTCCAGCTTCTTCTGAGCTTGACTCTGCCCCTCCCTAGTCTGGTCCCCATCTTATCCTCCAGCTCTGCATGCACACCAGGGCTCTGGGTGAGGGTCCCCGAGAGGGGCCCCCTGTGCACAGACGCACATGGCTGCCCACATGGGCAGCTCTCAGCTCAGGGGCCCCTTCTGCAGGCAGGGGACACTGGTGTGTTGAGCGGCAGGAGCCCCCGCTTTCTGCGTGTTCTTCAGGAGGTGCTCTCGGCCTTGGGAAGGAAATGCTCTGGAAACAGTTCCTCCCACGACTATTGGGTTGCTCCCAGGAGGCAAAATGGAGAGGACATTGTTCCTGGGCCTCTCCTGTGGTCTCCATGACATGGTGAGGGCCAAGTTCTGGGTGTGACAGCTTTTCTGTGACACAGCCAGGAATGGTCCTGAACCAGGGCCCTGAGAAGGGACCCTGGGGAGTGCAAACCTCCAGATCAGCAGTGCAATTCTGTGTCTGGGGCACAGTATTCATGTGTCACTAGGCTTCATCCACTCTAAGGTGCCACTCATTGAAAGATCCACTGTTATTTTATGAGACACTGAGAGAAAACAGCCCATTAAATGTAGCCGCTATCCGTTCTAAGGCTCATCCTGATTTTTGAAGATGTTAGGGGATGAATCTTAGAATTATTAAAATATAGCAGGCCAAAAATAGAATGTAAACCAGAATCGACTTCCGGCTTTTTGAGATAAAGCACAGATTTTCTGCAACACCCAGCGCCCCTGGTTTGGCGGTGGAGGGTGAGGGGTACGTGGCCTGCCTGCCATCAGGGGGTTTCAGGAAGAGTTAAGAGGGAGGAGGCTGCAGCAATGGGGTTTGATCTCCCCCTGCACCCAGATAGGAAGCAGGAGGGAAGGAAGTGGCTCAGACTTCTGAGGGCTCATTGTCATCTAGGGGCCAGAACGTTCTCAGGGAGCCCCCTCCATCTCAGGGTGCTGGTGAATCATCTGTGTCCACTGTGCTCAGGAGGAAAATCTGTGTGTGGCCTTCACAGGACAAGAGAAAGCAGAGGCCTGAAGCCTGGGACCCCTCCCACAGGGTGGGAAACCATGGTGGCCGCCGCCCAAGGGAGAGGCTGCTTCCTGTGACTGGGTGTCTCTCAGTCCAGCCCATGAAACCCTCGCCAGCACAGCTCCCAGCACGGTACCTGGAGATTTGGCAGGACAGTCACTCCTGACTGCTCCCTCTCAAGAACCAGTGGCTGTGCCTTCTCTGGGCCAGGCCTCCCCCGTCCTCCCACGTGCGTTCCACCATGTGGGGCAGGCCTGGCAGCGGTGGGAAGCGAGCAGTGACCCGGTCACCAGCCTGCTGCCACGTCTTAGTGTGGAAGTGCAAGCATGCTTCAGGCCCACCGAGACGGCACAGCTCCCTTTGGGGCCAGTGGCCATGGCTCATCCCTCCGACAACATGGAATGCAGACTGGTAGGGAGCTGGTGGCCACCATGGTGCCCGTGAGCATTCAGCAGAGGGTTTTACTGCCAGGGTGCTGCATAGGTAACAGGGCCTACAGATAGGAATGGGGTCAGGAGAGAATTGGGGTTCGCGGGCATGGGCATCACAGCTGGAGCTGGGCCTGGGGCTCAGGCCAGACAGGGAAGGATCCAGCTAGGAGCAGACAAAAGGTGGGGTGGTAGTGGGGGACAGTTGGGGAGAGGATTAGCAGCTTGTGTCAGGCTGGGCACCGGGTTTGGGATCCTGTGAATGCATTCAATTTTTTTCTAATACAAAACTGATACATAATCCCTATGGAAAATGCCCATTAACAAAGAAAAGAAAAACTAGCCTAAATTCTCTCACCTAGATTTAGCCAGTGGTGACTTTGTTTGAAATACGTATATATGTAATTTTTTTCAAAAATGGGATAATTTTGCGTTGGTTTGCTACAACGGGAACCTTTCCAGGTTGTTAGGTATTCCATAATTTACTTAACTAGTTCCCTGTTGTTTAGGTATAGTGATTGTTTTCATTTTTTTATTACTAAAAATATTATTAAAATCCAACGAATATTCTTGTAGCTAATTTTTCTTGCACGCATTCGTGATTATTTCTAGAGTATAAATTCTGAGAAGTGGAATGCAGAGTCCGGGAATATGCTATTTTTGAGGCTAAACTACTCTTTCTAGAAATATTGTTCCAATTAATATACCCCTCAGGAATATATGAAAGGGGCTGTTTCCTGAACTCTGGCCAATAGCTCACCAAAGATTTTCAAATGTTTGATGATTTAATAAGTTCGAATGTTAATTTGTTTTAATTTGCACTCTCATGATTACTAATGAGGTTGAACATTTTTCATGTACTTGTTAGTCTTACACAAATTCTTGTGCAAGTCACTTTGTTTTTTATAGTTCTCGGTTAGTTCTTATTAGTCTATTAATATTTTTCTCACTGTTTTCTAAGAGGCCTCCATAGGCTAATTTACCCTTCCTGTCACATTTGTATCACATGGTTTTTTTAAGGAAATCTTCACACACAGAATTTTTCGATGTGTTCTTCCCTGGAGAACCAGCTAGAAAAAGGGAAATTCCCAGGTATGCCCCACAACCCAGGGCAGGTATTGCTGAATGCTAGAAGGGCTGATGACACTGACGAGACGGTACCAGTAATAAATCCGCCATTTATTAAACAACTATTTTGTACCACATATGTTAGCCTTTTCATCCTGTCACCCTACAAACAGCTGGGCAAACTGGGGCTGACAAAAATTCAGTTGCTCATGGAAGAGCACACAGCTAATCCATGGTGGAGCCAGGATTGGAAGCCGATCTGTCCATCTCTCCACCCACGTGCTTTCTGCAGTACCACACTGATCTCAGTCTCAGAGTAAACAATCATTTCACAAGTCAGGTCTTCCTCAGCTGCCTTTGCATCCAGACCTGTTGATTGGCTCCTGGAAAGTCTCCGTAGGCCTGATTTTATCCGCCCCTACTGCTTGCAGCTGTTTTCCAACTGGACCTGTTCTCTAACTGCCCCAACTTGCACGGTTTCTCCTCGATCCTAGACGTCCTGCTGGACTCTTTCATTAAGACAAAGAAGAGATACCAGGATGTAGTTTATCCTCAGACTTCGGAATCGAAGGCAAAACCCAGATCTAGCAGCCACCTCCCCATGACCTCACTTAGTAAGACAGAGGCACAAGTGGGGAACAGGAGCTAAGCAGTCTGTGAAGATGCAACCTCAGTGGGCCCACTGCCCAGTGTTGTCCCATCTCTGTGACACTTGGCTGACCTTTTATGTATATGTCATTTAATAATAGCTTCATATATAATTCATATACCATAAAGTTCACCCCCTTGAAAGTGTACAATTATGTGTTTTTGCTATATTCCCACAGTTGTACAACTAACACAACTAAGTCTAGTACTTTTTATTACCTCTGAAAGTACCCTTGTACCCACAAGCTATCTCTCAGTATTCATCTCCCAGTAGGCCCTGGCAACCACTAATCTGCCTTCTTTCTCTGCAGATTGCCTTATTCTGAACATTTTGTATAAATCACACAATATGTGGCCTTTTATGTGTGATTTCTTTCATGTAGTGTATGTAACATTTTCTTTTTCTTTTTCTTTTTTGTGGTACTAGGGATCGAACTCACAACCTTGCACTTGCCAGGCAGGCGTTTATGCCACTGAGCTAAATCCCCAGCCCAGTAGTGTAACATTTTCAAGGTTGATCTGTGTTGTAGTGGGTATCAGTGCTTCATTTCCTTTGTATGGTTGAATAGAACTCCATTGTAGGATATACCACATTCTGTTTATCCGTTCATCAGTTGATGGACAGTTGGGTTTTCCCACCTTTCAGCTATTGCGAGTTGTGCGGTGAACAATTGTGTACAAGCTTCTATGGGGATGTGTTTTCAGTTCTCTTGAGTATTTACCTAGGAGTGAAATTGCTAGATTTTATGGTGTCTTGGTTACTTTTCTGTCATTGCTGAGACAAAATACCCGACACTCAAATTTAAGGAAGGAAAGATTTATTTAGCTCACAGTTTGTGGAGATTTCATAATCAGCTGGCTCCAAGGCAGGGTGACATGGCACAGGGGCAACACTTTAAGGTGGCAGAAGATAGCAAAAGCAGCAAGAGCAAAAATGGGGCGAGAGCAAGCCTCTTTTCCTCCCTTATATTGTAAGCAGGCTACCAGCCCCACCCAGGGTGGGTGTAGCAATCACCCCAACTCTGTGTCCTCCGCTTTCACAGGCTGAGGATATTTACAAAGTGAGGAGGACCCTGGCCCCCTGCCCAGTTGCTTAAACTTCTGAACTTCTCAAGTTGACACAGTATATCAGTCATTACATGTAGTAACTCTGTGTTTCACTTTTTGAGGACCTACCAAATTATTTTCCAAAGCAACTGTAGCATTTTACATTCCCACCAGCAGTGTAACTTCCACATGTTTTCCAACATGTATTACTAGTGTCCATCTTTCTATGATGGCCATCCAACTGGGTGTGACATGGTATCTCACATGGGGTTTTTGTTGTTTTCGTGGTCCTGGGGCCTGAATCCAGGGCTTATGCCCTGAGCTGCATCTTCAGCCCTTGTTATTTTCAGACAGGTTCTCCCTAGGTCACCAAGTTACCCAAGCTGGGCTTGAACGTGGGGTCATCCTGCCTTGGCCTCCTAGAATGATGGGACTCCAGAAGTGGCCATGGCATCCACCTTCACTGTCATTTGATCAGATTGTACTGGTGACTGTTGTTGCTGTGTTTCAGTGTGCTTACTAGCGTATATTGACAGTCTTTGGAGAAATTCTTTTTTTTGTTTTAATCGGTACGGGGGATCGAACTCAGAACCTCGCGCTTATGCCTGCAAGGCAGGCGCTTATGCCGCTGAACTAAATCCCAGGCCCCAAGAAATTCTCTTTAAATTGCCCAAATTTTAATGAGACCGTTTCTCTTTTTGTTAAGGTGTAAGAGTTCTTTAAATAATGTAGATGTAGTCACTCTGTCAGATATATGATTTACAATTTTTCTCATTCTGTGTGTTGTCTTTTTCTGGAGGGTATACTTTGAAGAACAAAAGGCTTCAAATTTTGATGATGTCCTATTTGGAAATTTTTTTGTTGCTTTTGCTTTTGCGTTTGGTGTTATATCTAAGAAACTAATGTCTCATCTGAAAGATTCACACTTATGCTTTCTTCTGAGAGTTTTATTGATTTAACTCCTACGTTTAGGTCTCAGATCCATTTTGAGATTGTGTGTGTGTGTGTGTGTGTGTGTGTTTTCACGCGTACATTTATGCATATAAGATGTGAGGTCTGGGCCCAAATTCACTGCTTTTCATGTGGCTATGCAGTTGACCCAGCACTATTTGTTAAAAAGATTATTGTTTTCCCTCTTGAGTTGCCTTGAGACCCTTGTTGAAAATCAATTGGTCATAAAAATATAAGGACTTATTTCTGGACCCTGCATTCTATTCCATTGATCTGTATATCTGTCTTTATACTATTGTTGTGATTGTAGCTTCCTAGAAAATTTCAAAAAACTGAAAAAGGAGCCTTCCAAACTTGCACTTTTTCAAGAGTGCTTTGACTTGAACTAATTCCTTGAGTTTACATGACTTTTAGGATCACTTTATCAATAGCTACCCAAAAAAGGTAGTTAGGATTTTTATAGGGATTGTGTTGAATTCACAGATCAGTTTAGGAAGTACAGCCATTGTTTTAGTCTGCTTTCCATCACAGTGACAAAACACCTGAGATAATCAACTTGAAAGAGGAACTTTTGGCTCACGGTTCCAGACACCTTAGTCCATGTGCTGCGGTGGGGACGCAGCAATTATGGTGGGGAGTGGGGGAGAGCAATGTGGTATGCTCAGGGCAGCCAGGAACCTGAGAGAGAAAGACAAGAGGGGCCTTGTGTGGGCACAGCATGGCTTCCTCCCAAGATCCCCATCTTCTACAGGTTCCTCCATCTCCTAATGGCACCAGGGGTAGGGACCAAGCCTTGATCACATGGCCTTTGGGGGTCAGCAAATTAAAACAACACTGATATTTCATCTCTAGAAAGAATGGCCATCATCAAGAAATCAGATAATAACAAATGCTGGAGAGGTTGCGGGACCAAAGGAGCCCTTCTGCGTTGTTGGTGGGAATACAAATTAGTGCAACCACTGTGGAAATGAGAATGGATATTCCTCAAAAAATTCAAAATAGAAATTCCATTCAACCTAGCTATTCCTCTTCTAGGTATCGTCCCCAAATAGTTAAAGACATGTTATAGTAATACATCATAACCATATTCATAACAGCACAGTTCATAATAGCTAAATCTGGGAAGCAGCTAGATTTAGCTATTATGTCCATCAACTGATGAATGAATAAAGAAAACTAAGTATTTACATACAGTGGAGTATTACTGTGCTATAAAGAAAGGAGGATAAAGTTGAGTCATTTGTAGGAGAAATGGATGCACCTTGAGGCCATAATGTTAAATGAAGTAAATCAGATACCTAAGCTTAAATATCACATGGTTTTTCTTATATGAGAAACCTAAAATATAAATAAAAAGCAAAACAAAAGATAGATGGTAGGAATTAGGGAGATCTTTCTCACATGGAAAGAGCAAGAGATGAAGGGCGGAGGAGAAGGAGGGAGAGGAAGGCAGAAGAGGAGAAAAAGTAATTAAATGTGTTAGGCACCTGTACCAATTCCCCACAAGGAATGTAAACATTGTGTCCTGCAAACATGGGCTAATAAGAAAAAGATTCAAACTACAGCAGGCATCTTAACAGTGTTAGATCTCTGAATGCATGAACACAGAATATCTTTTCCATTTATAGATTTTAAATGGTGTCAGCTACATTTGTAGTTTCAGTAGACTTTGGTTAAACTCAGTTAGGAGTATTTTAGTTTTGCAATGCTATAGTAATGAACTTGTCTTCTTAGTTTTATTTTGATTGTTTATTGCTAGTGCATAGAAATACAACTCTTGTATGTAATTCCCTTTTGGCGTGGGGTGTGTGTGTGTTTTCTACAACCCTGCTAAACTTCTGTTAGTTCTAATATTTTAAGATTTTCTGTATTTGAGATCATGTCATTTGAAAAGAGAGGTAGTCTTACTTTTTCTTTTCCCATCTGGATGCCTTTTATTTCTTTTTCTTGCCTAATTGTCCTGGCTAGAAATAGTGAGAGTAAACATCCTAGTCTTATTCTTGGTTTGCAGGAGAAAAGTTTTCAGTCTTTCCACCATGAGGTATGATATTAGCTGTGGGCTTTTCATAAATACCATTTACTGAGTTGAGAAAGTTTCCTTCTTTTCCTAGCCTGTTAAGTGTTTTTATCATGACAGGTATCAGATCCTGTCCAATGCATTTTCTGCATTCATTGAGACCTTTGTGTGGCTTTGTCATGTATCCTATTAATATGGTGTTTTACAAGGTTGACTTTCACATGTTACCTTGGTGAGATAAATAAATTTGTCTATGGCATATAATCATTTTTATATGTTACTGAATCATGACTGTTAGAATTTGGTTGAGGAGTTTTATATCTGCATTCACAAGGGATATGTGTTTTCTTTCCATATGATGTCTTTGGTGGAGTAACACCAGAGTTAGAGTATTTGCTGTGACTCAGACTTGATCCATAGTTATGGCAGAAGTGACACTGTGTGACATCTGAGGCCTGTCGCAGGAGCCTGGTGCCTGCTGTGTGTTTTCCCAGGAACAGTCACCATTGGGCACCCAGCTGCCCTGCTGTATGAAGCCCAGGCTCCTTGAGGAGTAGGCGCTTGTATGGGTCAGCTTCCTCATTGCTGGACACAATATACAACACCCACAGTCTAAGGGCGGAGTTGTTTAATTTGTCTTAGAGTTGTGGAGGTTTCAGTCTATACTCAGCTGTCTTCAAGGCAGAAATATGAGGGAGGAAGGTGTGATGAAGCAGAGCTGCTCTCTTCATAGTGGCTAGCAAGCTGAGCACAGGGTGACAGTGCCAGGGAGGGTCTGCCTTCCAAAGACACGGCCCAGTGACCCGCCTACACCAGCTGGGTCCCACCACCTAACAGCACCTTCCGCTACCAACAGCTCTTGCTGTTTTCACTGCCTTCTAAACTGTTGCCCCTGTGCCATGCCACCCACCTTGGAACCAGCAGATTATGGGCCAAACCCTCCACAAACTGTGAGCTAAATAAATCTTTCCTTTCTTAATTTTGGGTGTCAGGTATTTTGTCTCAGCAACGAGAGAAAAGTAACCAAGACAGCCCCCCCATGATGCAGTCATCTCACCAGAAGTCTTATTCCAGTTGATAATGAAGTTAACCATCCCAGCACTGCAGTCAGCAGCCCCAGCTGAACTTCCAGTGCCAGCACTGAGAACAGGCCATCTTGGACATACAGCCCAGTAGAACTTTGCTATGACTGCAGCCCCAGCTGGCATCTGATCTGAAGGGAAAACTGCCCAGTAGAGTCTGCTCAATCCGTCTAACTGTGAGCGGCAACAAATCGTGACTTTGAGCCACAAAGTTGGGGGTAGTTTATTACACAATAACAACCCAGCAAAAATCCCTGGGGCTCCAGCCTACCCTCCTGTAAGAACTGTGGCAGGATGTAGTAATGTTTCCTTTCTCTTCCGTCTCTGGTGAAGGCCCTGTAAAACTGCAACAGGGTCAGAAGGAAGCAATGAAGAGGAGCCTAAGGCCTGGACACCAGGTCCTGGGGTAACTACCCTTCAAGCTAGGGCCAGTGGTGTGTTTTTTGGAGAAGTTTTTGCCCAGCTGAACTGTGCCTCGACTATTGGCAGAGTGACTCCAGTGCTCACAGTGCCCAAGTGTCCGTCCAGCCGGGGCCACACTCCGGCCTGCGTACCGTAGGGGGTTTTGCTCCCGTGAGTGCCCAGCCCTGGCATTGACTGGCATTTTGGGCCATCTGCTCCCTGTGCTTCCTTGATGGATCTGCCACGTGGCTTTTCTCAGGCTGCTGTCGGTTTACCAGCTGAGCCTCCCACAGCCTCCTGTGAATGCCACCTTCAATACATGAAGGTAGGAGATGCTGAGAGGCCCCCAAAACACAGGTGTAACCCAACAGCCAGCGACAGGAGCAGGGTCAGGGGGGCCTGGGGAGGATGCGGGAGCTCAGGGGGCCCTGTGCAGTGGTCGCAGATCCCACCTGACCACAAGGACCACTGCTGTGAGCCTGCAGCCCGTGGGAGCTAACAAAAGAAACCCATGTCTGGGGCACTGGCCTGCCCTGCTGTGATGGGAGTGGGTCAGCCGCTCCTGCATTTTAAGAAAAGGGGCCTCATTCATACATGTTAATTCAGTTTCCATAATGTCGAGAACATAGAGATGTTACTCACTTGAAATCGTGCTCAGCATTGCTGGTCATTTGGGAAATGCAAATCAAAATCAGCGAGACACCACTTCACATCCACCAGGATGGCTGTAATAATGTACATTTAAAAAAAAAATAAAAAGGAAGATTGCAAGCGTTGGCGGGGATGGAAAAACTGCGATCCTATTACCTTGCCAACAGGAATGTAAAGTGATACAGCTTTGGAAAGCAGCTTGACAGTTCTTCCAAAGGTTAAACAGTTACTGTAGGATCCAGCAATCCCACGCCTGGGCAGATAGCTAAGTGCACACGATGAAATAGATGCAGTGTTCACAGCAACACTGTTCATAGTAGTCCAGAGCTGGAAACGACTGAGCCAATGAGTGGATAAAGAGAATACAGTATATCTTAAATGGAATATTATTTAACCCTAAAAAGTGAAGCACAGATCTTTGCTACCACATGGTCCTACCTTGAAAACGTGCTGAGTAATAGACAGACACAAAGATCACATATTTGATAATTCCCTTTATACAACATTCCCCAAATAGGGCATGCATAGAGATAGAAAGTAGGTGTGTGGATACCAGGGCCTGGAGAAAGAAAGAAATTGAAATTTATTTGGGGGATGATGAAAATATTCTGGAATTGAATAATGGTAATGTGTCTACCGCATTTTGAATTATATACCAAATTGTATACTTTTCAGTGGTTAGAATGATGAATTTTATATGTCTTATCTCAAATTCCCCCCCAAAATAATAATAATAGTAATAAAGATGTACTCTCCTTTCATAGTTATTGCTGGAGGATAACAGTGTTCGTTGTTTGTCTACAAAGCCCCTTTCCAAGGAAACGTAAGGGGTTCGCCAGGTGATCAGTGCTTCACAGAGAGACCCGATGTGACATGAAGGGTCTTGGCCTGGGACCAGACAGTTCACGATCATCCCATGTGCTAGCCGGGCAGCCTCAGACATGCTCAGCCCGTCAGGGCTCTGCTTAGGTCATCTCCACACGGAGACATGTCTTTAAGAAATACTTGTGGAGTGCTGATGCTATGCAAGCTATTAATAGTAGCCCTTTTTACAGTGGAGAAACTGAGGCACAAGAAAATCAAATACTTGCCGAAAGTCAGCCAGTGAGTGGCCATGCAGGGTCCCAACCCAGGCTTCAGCACCTGGACTGTCCCACTCTGCTAGGAGCCTGGACCCCTGACCTTCCCGGTGGGGATGGGGGAAATGGTGCCATTAGACACCAGGAGCTTCTGTAAGCATAGCACCCTCCGGCACCCCCAAGGCCCAGGGTTGCTCCTGCTCAAATACTGGCCATAAGAGTTACAGGAGAAATATCTAGGGCTCAGCTGCCCACAGCACCTGGCTTGGCCTCACGTTGTATGTAGCCTGGAGCTCACTGAGGAAGTTAGGGTTGGCATCTTTTGTCCTGATTTCTCTGGATGCAGAAAAATGTCCCCTGAAAGGTTTCTAAGACTCCACAATTGCCACCACTCCAAGGGTCTAGGACCTCGGGCAGATGACTACTACCACCAGCCAGGCAGACAAAGGGATGACCTCACATCCAGGTTTGTATTTGGACTGGGGTCTGCTGCCAGGATCAAGCAGGAAGCACGCCTCCAGCATTTGGCAGTCAGTGTAGAAGCCTGGGGAATAAGATGCGTGACCTAGAGGAAATATTGAAAGGTAGAGCTGGAGCCCGGCACAATGATGCACACCTGTAATCCCAGCGCCCTGGGAGGCTGAGTCAGGAGAATCAAGAGTTCGAGCCCCACATGGGTGACTTGATGAAATCCTGCCTCAAAATAAAAAAGGACTGAGGATGTAGCTGAATGCAGAGGCCTTAGGTTCAATCCCCAGTACTGCAAACAAAAAAAGAGGAGGAAAACAAGTCGACCTAGAAGCCAGGTTGTCACTTAGAGTCTGGAGGGGTGAATCTGAGGAATCAGGAAAGTTCAGCAAGTGTGACAGAGCTGGCCCCTGAGACTCAAAGGCCCAGGCCTCCAAGGCAGGCCTCACATCTTCCCCACAGTGACAGGCTGTCCGCACACTGCCCCGTCCCACCCCCAGGACCTGCCTCTCTGATCAGCCTTATCCCGCCAGAGTGATTTTTCCAGAGTTCCAGGCAGATGGTCAGGGCTCCCGGGGCTGCCGAGTGTCATGGATTTGGGACTCTTCGTGGTGGCCTTTCCAGCCCCAGCGCTCAGGCTTCTCTCCCTCCCCACCTCCTCTGCCCTCTTCTTGGTCCTCTCTTCCTGACTGCTCTCTGGACCCACCCAGCCCCTTCCCACCCCACCATAAAGGCCGATTTTGAATGAGGTTCCCCAATGTTGCCCTCTTCAGCTCCCGGAGAGTGACCCAGTACCCCTGTTTCCAGAGCCTAGCTCAGGTGGCCATCTTAAATCACCTATCATGTCGCATTATTGTTTCTGATTTCACCTGTTCTTGCAGTGGGCTCTGGATTTCCTTGCACAGAACCTGGGTTTATATATATACATATA